>JAPTGZ010000001.1:38782010-38794494 GCA_029814645.1 Fowleria isostigma | reverse complement strand
ACACACACACACACACACACACACACACAGATTGTTTTTTGGGGCACCAGGCGACCATGTCCTCTGCAAACAGTTCAGTCGTGTTACTTATACAATAATGCAATAATGTACACACACACACATTGCAATTTTTTTTTCAGGGATGGGGAGGCAGCAGGAGGATCCTAATGCTGTTAGTGGGCATTTGTTCAACAAAAAGTTGAGAAACACTTTTTTAGTAGAATAACAATGACAAAGCAGCTCCATGTTTTGTTTGTGGTGGAAACTTTAGTTGTCTTGCATTAACCAATAGCTGAGCAAGATTCATTATTCATTGTTTGTCTTCTCCATAAAATAGCATCACTACAACTGAGGAGGGGAATCCGTTATTCAAAAAGTTTGGTTAATTTTGACCAAGTGCAGTGAAAAAAAAACTCAGACCACATGAATGTTTTAATCGCAATTGAACCAAGACCCCGATAAAACCAAGTCTATCAGACAATTGTGTGTGAAAATGACTAAAGAAAAGACTTTAGAGAGGTGTAGCACACATCTGGTGTCTGACAGATTGATGCAGTTGAATTGACTAGATGTAAAACATAATCACGAAACTGTGCAATATGTTACTGCAAAATATTTATGGTTTTTGCTAACAGCATCTGAATGTATGTAATTAAAAGTGATTTTCTCTTGTCTTTATAATAAAAGTATTAAATGTAGCCAAAGAGAAACTTCCCTTAACATCATGATAGTATAGTATTATTGTAGCATATCATAACACTTTTGATGGGATCTTTAGGGTGTTTTTTCACAGCATACTCCATGCTGTACTTGGATACACTCACACCTTTTCCGCAGATGTTGTATTCACAAACATCTCCCACAGTCTGTGCCTGAATACAAGGGGGTTTTACAGGGCTGAAACAGTAGGTGGGGATATGGAGGAAATTCTGAAACTATCCAAAAAACCCAGAAGTAAGAAGAAGACAAATCCAGGAAATGCTTTTCTATCTGTTAGCCTATTTGAGGCAAAGTGAAAAATGCGATCACGGACCTGAGGATTTTTCAGGAGACAACAACATTTGAGGAGTTTGTTCACTGCTCTAGTTGCTGATTAATGATTAGGGTCACTTCCGTTATCAGAGTGGTGAATAGACATCGCATCCAGTCTCGCATCCATGATCCATCCTGGACTACCAATCGCTTACACACACACACACACACACACACACACACACACACACACACACACATCTCGTGCTGTGTCCACAGGGTCTCAGGACCGCCACTCAGGACTGCCTTCTTAGCTGGACAGTAGTACTCAAGCATGAAACATTTGCATTCACATTGATAAAATTAAGCAGACCTGAGTCTGTAGCATACCTGGATACAAACTCGGGTACGGAGTGTGAAAACACTCTTAATATTATTTTCCCCAAAATTGTGTTATATTGTTCCTCTGTTGATGACATTAATGTGAACCCACTTATGTGTTATTTAAGCGACTCAAGAGCAAAAGCCAGATGCACATGACTGTATACAAATAGAAACCGTGAGAAACCTGTAAATACCCATTACAACTGGTTCTTATGAAGTCTAATATTTTGCCTCCTTTCCTTCTTTCTTTGACTTAAACACTGAGAGGCAAAGTGTTTCAATAGATCACTGGTGGTCAAATCGAATGTAGAACCTTCTTGCTGTGAGATGACAGTGCTGTTCACCGCATCGCCATACTGCCCAAAGATCTACAATGTGTTTCAAAAATAGTAACTTCTGATAAATGGTCAGGGGCGGCTGGCCCATAGTGGCCGATAGTGCATCAATCTCCTTAAGCCACATGAAAAAAAGAGGGAAAAAAAGTTTATTTGCCGCTTCAAGTCTTAATGTTATTGTCCAATCAGCAGCCTCACCATGACATTCAGGTGAGTGGCATGGCCCAACCAGCAGCCCTGCCCCCTCAGGGCGATTTATCTCAAGTTAAAAAATCACCCCAGACGCTCTCAAAGACTCACATGGAGAGATTCTTTGCCTCAATTTTTCGACCCTACTGTACATCTCTATGGATTCTGCAGTGCTTGCCCCAACATGACTTTGCCATACACACTGTCATCCCTTGGCATAAGTGTTTGTCTTTCCGCCGCTGGTGCTCTGTTGATTTGAGCTGTTGTAGTGTGATAACTGTGATTTAATGTTCAAACTAATAAATGATGAGCCCCCAGTTGTTAAGACTGGCTCTGAGTGCTTGACGAATTACACGCATGGAACGGGAATTTCCTGTATGAGGATATTTATTAGCAGAAGAACTTTGTAGTGTCACACAGCAACTGTAATCAGAGGGATGTCAGGATAGGTCTGTGACGATCGATGGAGCAGAGCAGAGGGTCTGTGCCAGTCTTTTATACTGGTTGCCAAGGAGATGCCCCCCAAAACTTCAGGTCTCTTAGGGGACACTTATCCAAACACTTGAGAGAGAGAGAGAGAGAGAGAGAGAGAGAGGGAGGAAGTACCATGGCGGTTGTCACACAATGTATGTGTTGATGTCTATGGTGGAAGTGTTTTATTGTGGAACTAAATTCATTGTATTTTTGAGACATTTAACCTGATATAGTTATATATCATGTCTGGTGTTGCCATCTAGTGGTTGAACAAGAAAACCAAATTAATGCAATGTGACATAAGATATTCCTTAGTTAGTCCCACAAGGGGGAATTCCAGATTTACAGCAGCAAGAGTGGAGTGCAAATAAAGCACACAAGAGCAAAATAAAAAAATAACCACTACCAGTGGTAGAGGCTCAGTGACAATGAACATTAGAAATTTTGTATTGTTTTATAATCACAGGTTCTGTCTGAAAAGAAGTGGCATTATTTTAAACATTGAAACCACACTAATTCAAAAAACGGAATTACCAACCAGTGTGCAGTACAGAATTCTGCAAAAACATAAACAGCTGAATGCAGAATACTGTACAAACAAATTCTCTACTAACATTTTTTTCATCTAAATCTTACCTTAACACTATTAATGTATAAAATTATTTATGTGAGTATGCATGTGTTTATTTATTTAGTACTGTTAATATATCAGAGTTCTGAGTGAGTTTTTCTTTAGATAGGCCAGTTATTGATCACTGTGTGGATTCAAAACAACTTTCTCCAACTAAACTCAGACAAGGCTGAAGTCATTGTCTTTGGCCACAAAAACCAAGAAAAGTGTCAGCTGTCACCTTGAGTCTCTTACTTTTAAAGCTAAAAATCAAGCTAGAAATCTAGGGGTAAGGTGTTTTTAACTTGTCTCTTTTCCAAATTTATAAAGCACTGCAAATTTCCCTATGTATGAATTGCGCTATGCAAATAAACTTGCCTTGCCTTGATTACATATAGGCTATTAAATAGATATTTATCTAAAACTTACAATTAAAAAAGCATTTAAAAAATAAACATCAGAAATTTAGTTGATCACATCATCATGTTCCTTACCATGTTGACTTCAGGAGGTGATTGGTATGAAAAACTGTGACACTGCTGGTTGAGTTCTCTCTGTTCACATGTTTCTTTCATGTTGGTCCCTGATCCATGTTGTCTTACATCAGTTGGTCCACTATAAGCAACAAAAAACACATGCTCACACCTTTTACAGTTTACCTTGTACCCATTGGTACTAACGCTGTCAGTCCAGGGGTTCAACTCTTTCCACTCATGTCTGTACATTTGCAAGCATTTTTGCTTCTTTGGATGTAGTGGAGTTTCATGTTAAGACATTTTTAAATGTGCGGATGCAGTACGCAGCAGTGTCTGTAACCAGGCAACCCATGACAGGACCGAGCCGGCGGGCACACAGAGACGCAGATGCAGAAGTTTGAGGTCTATCCGTTGTACCTCGTGTGGGGTCTGACGCTAACTGAGCTGTATGCAGAAACCATGTGACAGATGTGTATGGGACATTTATAAAGATCTGGGAAAAATTGATGTCCTATGTTGATTCAGTACAGGACACAACAATTGATTGTCAAATAAAGGACAATTCTGTATTTTAAGGGATGGATGGCAACCCTAGTCATGTCAGATGTTCAATTGAATTTTATATAATGAAACTTTTCTCCTGTCATATGACTCCACCCTAGCTGAAGAGGTTCCACCTATTGACTATTTAACTGGGTCTATAAGCTAGCTTTTAACAGCTAAGTCACCCATTACTGTGTCCCTTTTGTCCAAATATGGTTCACAAAACCAATGTCAGTAGCTTTTCTAGCTGGTGTAAATGTAATTAACAACTGTAGTTCCATTGTTTGTTTTTTGCAGATTTCCTACTGTGAAATAATGGTAGCCCAAGCTAATGCTAAAAGTTAGCTTATGAACCCAGTAAGAGTCATCACTGCAAATTATTTTAAAATATAATTTATTCACAGTAACATAACTATATGTAAGTTAGTTCTTTGTTAGCTAGTGTTTACATTTAACTTATCTACTGATTGTGGATGTTTTAAGACTTTTAAAACTTTTACACAATGTATCATATGACATGCGAAAATGTAAAGTCAAGCAGAATAAAGACACGTCAGTAAATTTATCAGCTGATGTTCACATATCCAGCAACTGTACTTCTATTGTTTTTTTTGCAGATTTCCTCCAGTTCTCAGTCCTTTATTTGTTAAATGTTCTGTAACAGAAACACAGTCATTCCCGAACATTAGAAAAGCAAATAGCAGGTAATAGAAACTGACCACCACAAAGTAAAGATATCAGCGAAGATCACATCAGTTCACGGCCACTCAATAATCAATCAGTCAATCAATACAAATATTCGGTGACACTTTATATTAAGCCAGTGGTTTATTTTTCAGTGACTTTTTACAGCAGGTCGATATGGTAAAACAAAGATGAAGTTTCCTTAGTGCTTCATAAAAACAGCCTCCATTAGATTCATCCAATATTTTCTTTCATTTTGGTCCCTTTTGAATGTTAAATGACAGGAAAAAAAACTGCAGAGAACTTAATATAAAGTGTTACCGTGTTGGAAACATGTTGGATGTTTTTGAGGTGAATCCATTGTCCTCCAGAACGAGGGGATGTCAAGAAACGTGACAAGGAATTCAGCTTTAAATGATCATTTCTGTTCTGTTGTTAACATAAATCAGGTGACAAAACACAGCATCAAAAAACACCTTGAAGCCAAAGTCAAAGGTATCACTTAATCATAATTATCTCTTTAATTTAACAAACTAGCTTTAAAGTTAATAGGATAATGATTCATTTCATGTTCTGGTTTTGTTCTAAGATTCTTTGAGACACTTAAAAATATGCTTCAAGAGAGAATTTTTGATTTTGAATGAGTGTTAAGTTCAATTTTAGGTGCGAGTGTTACAAAGACAAGTTTCTATATTTCTGAGGTATGACATGACATAAAACTCTGCAGACTCTCCATCATCTGAGCCGAAGTCGTGGCTACAATGACACATGACAGGACGAAGTGTATGAAATCAACTCTGAACCCGAGGAAAAGAATAATAATGAAAAAAAAAAAAACAACTGAAGTTTGACCTAAAAGATCCAGTCTCCAAATGTGTGTTTTTAATGAATCATGGACTTCAGTTAAGTTGCACATGGACACAGAGTCAGCAAATTATTGTCTGAAATCGTCACAAATGTCTGAGGTTGAACAGTTAACGTGATGAAGAACGAGGCAGGAGTCGGAGCAGACAGGGGTCCAATCAGCGGTCCAGTCCGGTCCGGTCTCGTCCACTCCTGGGTGGAGGTCCAAGTCTCAGTTGGTACAGTCTAAAGGGCTGAATCTGGTCCAGGTCTGGGTGATCCTCATCAGTCTGGAGGTCTTGGTCTCTGTGGTTCGTCCTCTAGCTGGACTCTGTTTTGTGGTTGGTGGGTTTTAGTTCGTTTCTGGGGTGCAGATCCAACACTCAGGTGTCCCTTATCTTTGTTTTCCATATCTACATAACAGAAGGTTGTGATGGACTCAGGTGAAGTGGGGCATCCGGCTGCAGGTTCTGAAAAAGGACCAGACATTTGGTTTGTGCACAACCCACATCAGACTGTAGAAGAAGAACACGAACACTACATCAAACCATAAAAGAAGAAGACAAACACTATATCGGATCACAGAAGAACACAAACACCACATCAGACGGTAGAAAAACACAAATGGCACATCGGATTGTAGAAGAACCGTCACAAACGCCATATCAGACCATAGAAGAACACTGTGAGCAGATGATGTGAGTCGCACATGCGTACAAGCCTTTATCTCGGTCAGCCACCCTTTATAACTTGCTATGGCACCTTGTTAGGACAAATCACTTTTGTACGAGTCAAATTGTGTGAAAGTACAGAGACTTGGCTTTACCTATAAGGAGTATCTTTCTAGCAATCAGAAGTGATTTTGAAAGTCAATTCATATGCCTACTTTCGTGGATCAGTCCCAGTGACACACTGGTTATGGGTGCAGGAATTGGCTGAGTCTGAGGCTTCATTTGCAGCCACTAGCACCACGTTGCTAATGTTAGTTGCACACCTGAAGAGAAACCAGTGGTCTGAGGTTTGGTCTGCAGTCACTAGCACCATGCTGCTAACGTTAGCCTGAAAACTAGTGGAGAAAAGATCTAAAGAGATCTGAATCTGAGGGAAACTGAGCAGTGGAGGGTAATTGCAGCACTGTAGCGACTTGTTTGTCCTAGTGAGGGTGCCATAGCAAGTCGTAAAAGATGACTGACAGAAGAGTTAAATGATCTGAACTTATATAGTACTTTTCCACACTTTCAAAGCACTTTACAAAGCCTCATATTCACCCATCCATGCACACACTCATACACCAGTGGGCAGCTGCCGCCATGCAAGGTGCTATCAGGCCTCACTGGGAGCAATTTATGGTTCAGTGTCTTCCCCAAGACACTCTGACATGTGAACAGTTGGCGGTGGGATTCGAACCGCTGACTTTCGATCAGTGGATGGTTTGTTCTACCAACTCCACTACAGCCACTTGACTCATATCGTCCAGTGACTCACATCATCTGCTGACAAACACCAACACCACATCAGACCATAGGAGAACACATCAGATCACTGAAGAACACAAACAGCACATCAGACCATAGAAGAACACAAACACCACATCAGACCATAGAAGAACACAAATACTATATCAAACTATAGAAGAACACAATCACCACATTAGACCACAGAAGAACACACTACATCAAATATAGAAGAACACATATACCACATCAGACCACAGAAGAACACAAACACATCAGACCATAGAAGAACACAAATGCCACATCAAACTATAGAAGAACACAAACACCACATTAGACCACTGAAGAACACAAACACCACATCAGATCACAGAAGAACACAAACGCCACATCAGACCACAGAAGAACACAAACACTACATCAAACCATTGAAGAACACAAACACCACATCAAATATAGAAGAACACATACACTACATCAGACCATAGGAGAACACAAACACCACATCAAATATAGAAGAACACATATACCACATCAAACCATAGAAGAACACAAACACCACATTAGACCACAGAAGAACACAAACACCACATTAGACCACTGAGGAACACAAACACCACATTAGACCATAGAAGGACACAAACGCCACATTAGACCATAGAAGGACACAAACACTACATCAAACCACAGAACTGTCACAAACATCCAGCAAACAGGAAACAGACACAAAGAAAAGACAAGCTGAACCCAAAATCCGTCAGCAAATTACCACCACCACTGCTATTGATACTACTCTTTTATGCGTTTCCTCATCAGATCATCTCCTTCTCTGACTCTGTCTCCTTTATCTCCTTCTCCATATCTTTAAATCTCCTATTTGCCTGAACTCCATCTTCATACACTGATCAGTCATGACTTTAACAGGTGAAATGTTCTCAAAGTGTCTGAGATGCAATCAGGACAATGTACTACTGAAGGATCTGAGTAATCTTGCTTCATATTTTAATGTTGATATCTGGGGAATCCACACAATATTAGACAAGTAATAATTATGTTCTGCTTCCACAGATACTGAGATCCGGTTGTTGTTCTTTAGATACTTTTGGTAGGTACAAACCACTTTACATTGGGAATGAATGACAAGATCTGAAAATGATCTGACCCAGTGATTTTTTTACATCATTATCAAAGTGTCCTCCTCATGAACATTTTGATGTTTGGAGGTCTACATGTTCATTGAGTGTCAAATATATCCCCCTACTGACATTGGACTGAGATCATTAACATAACCAGGACATCCACTAGAGGGTGTTGTGAGGTCCAAACACAACAGCCAGTTTTCAGACTTCTCTTTCAATAAAGACCTCAATACTGTTGACCACAAATCCCACCTTCAAAGCTCAACTCAAACACTGACTGAAAGTAAACCAGTCTGTAATCAATTCTAACTTTTAACCTTTTAATGTTCTGGTGTTTTATTGTATTTTATAGTTCTGTTTATAAATTTTAATTGAGATTTTTTTTTAAAACTGCATAGGGATCACAGATGTACTTTTTTTTTTTTTTTGCTATAACCCAACATGTTTGCATCTGATGTTCATTAATGTGTACCTAACAACTAAACTAATAAATGTATAAAATAATTAACACCACTTCTGTCAGTGTCAGAAGGATATGTCTCATCATGTTGATGACATCACACTTAATCCAGTTACAGGTCCATAATCTGAGAAATCATTGGACATGTTGGTATTTATTAAAAGACATTAAGTCATTGATTTTTGTTTCTAAATCTTTACATTTCTTGTTTGTGTGAATGGAAGATGTTGTTTCTCCCCAAACTGGTGTTGATTTGAAGATAATATCCCACCAATCAAACCACAACATAATAATTTTGCAGGTTTTTTCAAGTCACCTAAATGAAGCACAGAGTGGTTTCTATGAAAGTTAAGCAGCTGCTGTTACATATTAACTGACATATGTAGGATCATCTCTATTTGGACACGAAGTTCTGGACTTGTGTAGGACTCTCTCTAAGGACCCTGTCTAAAGAATAAAGTGAAATTCAATGTTGACAGTGTTTTCTTTAGACTGTGATCATCTAACTGATGAGTGAATTATATCATCCTCCATGTTTCTACCATAGTTCAGAATAACTTCTTCCATTTTCTTCTTCTTTATGGTGGGTGATGTGGGCTGGTATAATCCATTATTGTGGACGGTGAAATCTGTAACTTTATCACTAGATGTCACTATATATTGGAGCCTGACGTAAAGTCTAATTTAATGACATCTGCTCAGTTTTCTGCCTGTTCCTTTGGTCTCTAATCTAGAAAAAATATCTTCAGGTTACAGATCGACGTTCTGCTGCGACTGCTTATGGACATCAATTCCCAGCATTCCAGTATGTATTGTTGACGGGGGTTCAGCATTCCTCCATGCAACATAAGCCATATTTACCGCTTACGTGGCCTTTGCTACTTTTGTGCGCTTCATCCTTTTCCTCCTCATGAGGGTCACCTGAGGCCTCTTCAACCCTGCGATCAGCAGCAGCAACCTGGGCCGCGACTTGGTGAGCCAGCTTCTCAGTAGCGTCCCCTTGGGAAACCTGGAAGAGGGGGATAACACCATCAGTCACATGGGTTCACCAAAAAAAAATCACCCTCACAACAAAATGAGACATGACAGCAAAACAGTGAACAGATAAAGGTTCCACATGGAAAGGTCATGGGTCCATGAGCTCTGGGTGTCTTGGGTTTCATAAGATTCTACATTAACAAAGTTTTCTAGAAAGTGTTTAGGTCTTCAGCGTTTTTCATAACATGGATAAGACTTCAATATAGTGAACCTTTAAACAAGGGACATCATACTTATTATAACCCCCGCCTCCTATAGGGGAGGCAAGGAGTGTTGTTTTTGGTTCCGTTTGTTTGTTTGTTTGTTCACACTTAAGCAGAAAAACTATTGGTTGAATTCATACCAAGTTGGGTTTATAGATTGCCAGTGACCCAGAATAGATGTGGTTACATTTTGGGAAAGGTAGATGAAAGTTGAAATTTTTAATGAACTTTTCAAATTTTTCTTCTTCCATGAAATTTTGCCCATGTATGGGCAAAATTTCAAATATCTATAAAAACAAAAAAAAAAGTGTAAATTTACTTTAAACTTTGCACATATATAGAGGCAATTGATATGCTGATATCAGCACATGTATAGACGTGATGACATCAGCTGGATCGATGCCAAAATAAGCTACAATATGTGCAAGGGGCGGGGTATGTTGTGCCTGGCACCCCTTTTTTTAGTCCAGGTTCACATTCAGCCCAATACGATCTGTAGTGGATTGGACCAGTAAAATAATAACAGTAAAAATTGTAAAATTACATTATGTAAATGTTTACATCGACAAACTATAGTTTAAAAAATGTCAATAACATAAACAGCCCCCCTGTTTTAACCTGACATTTTGCTGTCATCAGAAGCTGTGACAGATGATGCTCATATTTTCATTTGGTCTCTGGTTCAGAGTGAAACATCATCACACAGTGTGATTTAAATTCTCCTTTAGTGCCATCATCAGGTCAATCTGATTTTATTCCCATCAGCCACTGCTGTTTCCAGCTGATGGAAGCTGAACATTGAGTCATTTTGTTTTATTTTGTTTGTTTTCGTAATGTGTCTTCACAAAGAACAAAGAAGATTCAGGCGTAAAATATAATTTAACTAAACTGATGAATATTTTACACAGTCACTGTTATGTTTGTATTTTGTAAGTCTTTGTGTTGACTGGATTCTCAATGAAACAATTTAACCTCACGAAGGAAATGATCACACAGGTCGATAAGTAAAGACAACTAAAGCAACCCATGTTCATGCATGCTGTAGTGAAACTTCCTTTGTCTTTTCTGAGATGTTTTTCCAACATTAACCAAGAAGTTTTTTGTGTCTGAACCAAATTAAACCAAAACAATGGACTTTTTCAGCCTTCAAACTATATTTTCCATGTCATTTCAGTGGTACAATAACTCACAATAGGTTCAACAATAGGTTCATCCTCACTCCAGAGTGTCTGTATCGCCCTCACTGGCACTGTTTCAGGTTCAGGTTGGGAACCCTACACACATACAACTACAAAATTCACCTGCTTTACGGCAGACGTCACTGATATATTGCGTAACCGATGGGCACGTATGCAGACAGTGACCAGCAGTAAGGAGTTTAGCATTTAGCCTTTGAGCTTTTATGTTTGTGTTTAACCCTTGAGTTACCCCTCAAAAAAGTTCCACCCTTGACCCTTCGTGGACAAATAATGGATTTCACACTGAAAGTTGGGCTTTGGAAATCTCACCCACAATGACATTCCCTCACCAAAAATCAACTCCGGTGAGAAGGGTAATTGTCTGTGAGGGAGCTTTGGATTTTGGAAATGGACAAAAATGTCTGGGGTAATACGAGGGTTAAGGAAGAGCAAGATGAGATCCAAGGAAACGATCACTTCCAAAATGGTAAGTGGTAAATGGTCTGTACTAGTGGTGGGTCCAGCAACACTGATACATCGGCGCATGTGTCGAATTCATAGAGTGAAACCCCGTGTCGGTATGCATGTCACTCAAGAAAAAGTCACGTGACCGATACAGATGCTGTATTGTCTGTCACTGAGGCGCCAAAATGTGTTTATAAGGAGGCACATCTGTCAACAGGGTGCATCTCTGCCAAAAAAATCCTTGTACTTTTGAATCACAACTCTTCCTTCAAGCCATGATATAGAGCCGAAAAGAAAGAGACAGGACCAATTTGATCTAATGTCAGCAAATAAGGTATTTGTTTTTATTTCATCCTGTTCATCTCAGTTTCCGCTTGATCCATTAGAATTCAAATCCATTTCAAAGTGACTCTCAGTTTAAATTACTCATATTATTTTCTGCAGGTTAAAGGCCACATTGTTCGACGGAAATTTCTCACATAAGCAAAATAATCTGAGGCATTACAGAGTGAGGTGTCCCTACAGTTTTTATGCACTCTAGCTTTAACAATACCTCGTGAGCGGGTGTTCTCCAAAGCAGGAGAACTTGCCTCAAAGAAATGTAATCGTGTGCCGAGACACAGGAAAAACTTCTTTTTTTTTTAATTAGTAAAAAAAAAACACCCTCCCTGCCTCAAAGACAAGTTCATAAGCAACATTACATTCACACGTTCTCTTTGATTTTTCATGTTATGTCACACATTCACATTATTTATTCACTGTACATTTTAAAGATATCAAAGATATTTTACATTTAGATTAAGATATAAAATAATAAAATATAAAACACAATAACGAATAATATTATTGAGTATGTGCACTCCCAGTGGTATTTGGAAGAAGCCCAGGGGGTACTGGACTTTTTTTTTTTTTAAAGTCCATTAAATAAGTTATCATGTACTGAATGGAAAATAAATAAATAGAATTAATGCTGAAATATAAAACACAGTAAATACATTCATATAATAGTTTTATTGTCAATCATCTTGTTTAAGCTT
>JAPTGZ010000001.1:38758411-38771035 GCA_029814645.1 Fowleria isostigma | reverse complement strand
CCCACACACACACACACACACACACACGAGAAGTTTATATCAACATAACAACAACAAATGGATCACTTCATTAAGCCTGTGGGAAATCCACCATGACTTAATGTAACGTCTGCAGTAAAAACACGTGAATAAATGTACGTTTACGTTGGTGGTTTAGTCAAACTACAGCCGTTTAATCCGACTGGTGTCTTTGTTCTGTTACATGTACAGGAGTGGAATCAGTTTACTGTTGGAATCATGTCTCTTCTGCGACAATAAATGACCATATTTACTCTTTCAGCTCAATAACCTTATTGTTTTGTCCACATTAGAATCAAATACATGAAGAGCACTTTTCCAAAATGATATAAAAGCCAAATTTTTAAAAAATGGAGTCGGTCATTCCACTTTGCTGTGGACTGAACCTATTTTTTGCTCCATCAACATTATACCATAAAAACTATATATATATCCTTGTTTAAAATGTACTGACAGATGCAGTTTTTTTTCCTAAACTCTATAAGTGCTGAACCTCTTTTTAGCCAAAATACAATATGTCCTCTGGACCAATGAGAATTTGGTGAGAATTATCATGACTGTCATTACTTTTTACAGGTTTGACACTGAATGACTATTAACCTAAATGTGTTACTGATTTAAATGGATTGTTAACATTGCTGAATTTTTATTTAATTAGTGGTATTTGTATGTGTGCTATTTTTAATTGATTTGTTTTGTTGTGGACTATATTAATACATGAAATTAAAAATATGTATTTTACTATTCTATGTTGCCATTTATTTTTATCTTATTTGAGTTCCTGATGTCACATGTTCTCTTGTTTTTTTTTGTCTTGTTTTTTTTTTTTTTTTTTTTAAAGATTGACACCATCAATTTTTGGAGGGGGGAAATTGATGGATTTATAGTGTTTTGGGAATAAAAAATTAAAAGAACTTTGAATTTCTAATCAACAATATTGTTGTTTGATTTAACAATCATTGTTCAACATGTTCAGACTTAGCCAAAAAAACATTTTAGCAGGATACAATGAATATGAAACTTATGGGTCTAGGTAAAAAATGTCATTTTCCTGAAAAGTGGTAAAATAAATTTATAGCGTTTTGGAATAGAGTTCTTCATGTGAAAACCAAACACAGATCAATCTATAATATAAATCATAAATAACATCAGGAATGTGGATGGTAACAATAACCTATGTCATCCAATCCAATCCAATCCAATCCAACTTTATTTATAAGGCATTTTAAAACAACTGTAGTTTACCAAAGTGCTGTACAGAAGGTTAAAAGCACAGTAAATATATTATAAAAGTATTAAGAAACAATAAAATCAACAAATTAAAACCAATAAAATCAACAAATTAAGAAACAATAATATCGACAAATTTAAAAAAAATCAAAGGATAGAAGGTAAAAACATAATGGACAATCATGGACGTCCTTCCCTTCTAATCTTTGGCCAAGAATAAGACAAGAAGAACATGCTGCTGTTTTACTTTAATTAAAATTTATTCACATCAGAATCTTGGAATTTACTGTGAGAGGAAGTCAAATAAGAATAAACGCACAGAAAATAAAAATACAAAAAAATTGCTTAGTAAAGGCGTTTCCCTAAAAACTCCGCATGTAAATGGTTTATGATTTTAGGAGGTTAATTTCAATACAATTAATGATTATATGAATAAATAGATCATAACTATTCATACAACAAAAAACAACAGTAAGGATCATACACAAGGTTGAATTTCTAGCACATTGTAATAATCTTTTTAATCAATCGAAATTATTTAAGATTCATGACCTTATGAAATATTATACCTTGTTAATCTTATTTAAAGCATTTAACAAATCACTACCAAATAACATACAAAGGATTTTTGCACTTAGAAGGAGTATTTATGGTATAAAATGCTTTGGAAATTTTTTACTACCTAAGGTTCGAACTGCCAGGAAGAGTTTTTGTGTGTCTGTATGTGGGGTGAAACCATGGAACAGTGTGGATCTGCATCACAAGTAATCTCAAAATATCTACAGTTTTAAAGCACTTTACAAATGTATGGTCTGGTCACAGTACAGGGAGGGCGGGGCTTAGTGTTAATTACTGGGCCATTACATCCTTGGCTCTTCTTACCTTTGTTGGTATGTGCTTGTTGATGTTTAGCATGTTAGTATGTGTCACTTCCATTTCCATCTTTGGAATGCGATTATTGTTAAATATATTGTTTTATAAGTTATGCAGACTATCGTTTTGATAGTTACTATGTGTAATATACATCAGTTTTTCTAATCCGTTTACTATCTGTTTTTTGCATTATTGGAACTCTGAATAGATGTAACTGTATCATTAAGGAAGCAAAACTGACATCTAAAAGTTGAATAAATATGAGATAGGGGTGGGATTTAATACATTTTCTTCTTCCCACTCCATTTTGAGCAGTCCTTATTGGATTTGTTTTGTTATTACTTGTGTATGTGGCGGCTGTTATGTTGTCTTGGTCATTTTTATTTGTTGATGTATCTGCTTTGCTTTTGGTTCCCTGTATTCATTAAATGTTTTGGATCTTTTTTTTTTGCTCGAAACAAAAAAGTGAATGAATAAATGAATGAATGAATGAATGCATGTGTTTTGTTGTATAAATGAGATTGGGGTGTGATCTAATAAGTTTTCTTCTTTCCACTCCTTTTTGAGCAACACATATTGAATTTATTGTTATTACTAGTGTATGGCAATAGCTATATTTTCTTGATCATCTTTATTAATTAATGTATTTGATCTGATACTATTTCCTTGTACAGTTTTGTTTTTTCTACTGCTCAAAAAACAAATAAATGAATGAATGAATGTTGAAATTGTATTAAATGCTTATATTAACCCTTCAATACACTGATGCTAAACATCCAAACGTCTGTAGGTTGATGATGGATTCAGATTTAATGGAATAAATGTTGAAGAAGAAACATTCAGAGAAAAGTACAAAGTATAAAATCATTTATTGAGATTTGATGTGATATTTTAGAAATAAACTTTGTGCTGATACAGTTTTCATTCCTGACATTAAGTGAAGAACACATTGGAGATTACATCAGTGGTTTTCTTTCAAGCTCCTCCCCCCAAAGCGGCGAGTTTCTAAACAGTGCATACGTGATAATAGTATTAATAAGTACCACTTTAACATGGAGGTGCTCTTCATGCACAGAAGGCGGACATTACATATGCTGACCGACAGTTCAGAGACGACAAGGCCTCGGGCGTTAAATAGCGAGTCCGTTAGAAAACCACTGGCATCGTGCAGGGCGACCAACAACCAAAGTGCATCGGTGTCCACGGGGCTCATGGGATGGCACCATCGACACCAGCAGAAATGGCAATAATTGCATATTAAGATGATAGATTATAGGACACAACACAGGGAACAGGACATATCAAAGACGAACACACACCTCACATCATCAGTTTCAATCAAGTATATTTCACTGGAATCTGTAGATCTACATCCCATTTGCAGAATTAAATGTGTCCTGACGCCAACGTCTGACACTGAACAGATCCAGTTTGTTCACATCTGTGTAATCATGTTTGCAGATGATACTCAACTTAAAACTGCAGAATTTGACTTACATGAGGACTTAAAAAGCATTGCAGCCAAGGTCTGAACTGATCTTAGAGCTGTTTTAATCTTTAGGAAGACAACTTGTTTGTCTGATCCAGTGAAAAACAGAAGGTTAATGCAAATCCTTGTTCAGGGTTTCTGCAGGTATCAGCAAATCTATTTGAATGTTTTTCGATGCCCTTTTTAATGCCACTTTAAACAAATTTAATGCCCATGTCCAACTGCAGATACCTTCAACAGACTTTAATCAGGTTCTGAATAGTTCCTCCTCCAACCACTTCTGCTAATAAACAAACATTTGCTAATATTCCCCCCGCTCTTTCACTACAGCACATTGCATTCCAAGCATCCGGTGTTGTGACTTCTCACACTAGCCATAAACAATAGCAAATTAACTGCATGTCAATCATCACACTGTACTTCCAATCAAAATTAATGTTTATATAAATCAAAATACATTATAAATAATGTTCTTTCCATCAAGTGTATTTGATTTTTTTAATGCCTCTGGACATCAAATGTAATGGTTTTTAATGATCTGCAGAAACCCTTTTGTTAAATACATGATAAAATAAATTAATAAAACAATAGCGGTAGTAAGTCTTCTCATTGGCTGAATATCTGACCAAATGAGATGAGGACGGGGATGATGAATCAGAACATGATACATGAGTCTTGATCTATACACAAGTGTCCATACATTTATGCCACAAAAAACATCTCATCTTTTTATGGCATTTCTTGAACGATAACCTTTGGAGTTGCTCTCATGTATCTACACTGTGCATTGCATATCCTCTAAAAAAACATAAAAATGTCAAGTCACATCATCATCATCATCATTATTCCTTTTCTTCTTATTGCAAATCTTCAGGGAAGTTTTCAGATACAAGATAAAACAGTACAAGTCTTAGTTTAAGGGTTTACGTTGACTGATAAAAGCCATTCACATTCGTTCCTCTTGAATCATTAGATTTTTCGTGTTACACAAACCCTTTTTCCACAGTTTTATGGATGTTGAAGACACTGAAGTAAAGATGTTCATCAGATCAACGGCTACAGTTCTGTTCTTTGTTTGGAGATATAAAGGTGCTGTTACAACTCAGTAAGTTTCATTTAATAATTAATGCTAAACTAAAGGTCCATTCAGTCCATTCTATTCTGTTACTGGCGAAATCTGGATTTTACCAACAGCTTCTTCTGTTTTGGACATATCAATGTGAGAAGCTCAACCTGGACTCTGAAGTTTGGATCAGAAACTGTTTCTGATGTTAAGCTGAAATGGTTTAAAACCAAAAAATTAAGCTTCAAAATCTTTGCATCTACATCAGTGAAAAGCTGATGAATTAAGTGATGTTAGTGTACATATTCGGTGTTAATATGATGGAAAGACAAGTGAAACTGTTTTATTTCGAAGACAATCGCTTGCATAGACGAGATTTAAGGTTTACTAAACTAACATGGAGGCACAGATGAAGAATTAACCAGTCACAGTTATTTCACCCACATCGTTCTCCATTAAACGTCACTAAAACATGTTCCACCAACATGAACCCAGGGATAATTCTGGGCTTTTCTCATCCTGGTTCTGAGGTGGTCCAACCTTCAGACCTTCTATGAACTGCTTTGACCTGAGCCTCTATGTCTGCTTTATATACACATCTGCTTTCCCGATGCTACAGGGTTATCAGACACAGCACTAGGTCTGGTTTTTAAAACATGGCAGTTTAGTTGGTCTTCTTGGTCACATTAACCCCGCCCACAGAACCTGACGTAGGCAGGACAAAACCAGGCTAAGAACTGGTTAAAACACAAAGACCTGGTTCTAAATCAGAGACTGGATCAGAAACTGTGGAAACAACCGACAGCAGGAGTAGGTATCCTTGGTTCTGGTGTGACCCAGTTTCACTCCAAAACAAAGTGAAGACGATTCTGAATCTGGAATAAAAAGGAGGAAACCCAGATACTGGAGGATGTCGCTGTTGTTTGTCCTCATTCTGTTTGTCCAAAGGTGTCATCAGGTCTGAGAAAACATAGGAACCAATCAAAGAAAACAACGCAATATAAGACACAACATGTGTCCCAGAGGAGGAGGCGTTTTTATCCTTCTGCCCCCTAGTGGCCGTATACCTGGTGACACAGCTATAATCATGAATCATTCGAGATTCCAACAGAATTCACAGCTTTTTGGATTTTGCAGTGACTGTGAGGTGAGAAAAAAATGTTCTTTGTCCAAGTGATGAAGATTAAATTATGTAGATCCTCCTAGTTGGTTATAGTGGATGAAAATCTGTTCTCAGGTCAGATTAAATGAATAAAAGTGTCAGACAGGCTCAGTTTTATCCACAGCATGAATAAAAGTCACCTGACTCCACCTCCTCCTGCCCGAAGATGAACCACAGCAGTGACCCATGTGACCTCAACAAAACATCTTAAAGATGAAGCCAAAACGTGACCATCGCACCCTGGTGGTTAGTTTCAGTACTGATACTTCCAAAGTACAGATTCAGGCATATAAATATTTAACAAATATGGATTCTGTCTTAACACCGATTTCACCAAGTCATTGATTTCATGGTTTGATGGAACTAATTATGTCCTGGATGAATAACATTGAATATTTTCTCTCTTTCAGCTTTTTCAGGTGAAAACCGAATTATTCTTTTGTTTTTAATCCTGTTCAGTAACTGCGATTCCCAATCTTTGGTTCAGGATCCAAAATCCTATTATTCAGGATCCAGGATCCTATTATTTTTGGGTCAACTGAGTAAAATACATAAAAATATGCAACAAAATGAATCATTATCAACACTTGGATGTTTAGTATTGAGCAGATAATTCAGACATGTTTCTTTGGGATTAGATCTACTACCCCACTCTCCAAAGGGGAGGCAAGGGATATTGTTTTTGGTTCAGTTTGTTTGTTTGATTGTTAATACTCTAGCAGTAAAACTATTGGTTGAATTAATACCAAATTGGGCTCATAGATTACCAGTGACCCAGACTAGATGGCATTACATTTTGGGGAAAAAGAGGTCAAAGTTAAATTTTTTTAGAAATTCTGAAAATGTTTTTTTTTACCCATTTAATTGTAATGGGTGAAATTTCAAATGTCTATAGCAGCAAAACAATTGGTTGAATTTACACCAAATTGGGTTTATAGATTACCAGTGGCCCAGAATAGATGTGGTTACATTTGGGAAAAAGTAGGTCAAAGTTTAAATTTTTTATAAATTTCAAAATCTTGGGTGCACTTTCAAATGTCTATAAAAACATCAAATTTGTTTTCATTTACTTCAAAGTTGGCACATATATAGAGGCAGTTGATGTGCTGACATCACCACATGCATAGACATGATGACATCAGCTGGATCAAAATAAGCTATAAAATCTGCGGGGGCGGGGTTTGTTGTGCCTTGCAGCACTTGTTTCCATCTGAATAGTGAGTTGTTAGTAGTTAATGAGTTGTTCACTAATGTCATCAGTTTTAGAGGCACTTACTTGTGTTTAATCATCTATACAAGATTTATGAGTTCGTCTCTAATATGGATCTGAATTTTGGCATTTATTTAACCTTTAATATTATTTAACTGGTCTCTATGTGAAAAACTCTGTCCTTTAATTTTGTAAAAGTTGTTAAAACTGAAAAAAGTGTTTGTCCTCTATTTTAACGACTGTGCGATTGCTGAATAATCTGATCATGAGAACATATGCTGATGAACATAATATTCTGAACGGTGAATCCAAACCATCAGCTCTAATACCACATCAGGAGAGTAAATCTGGAAAACACAGTGGTCAGATCGGACAAGTGCTGATAAAGAATTTAGTACACATTTTTTTCTGCAGCTAAAGATGGAACTAGACATCCCTTCCTTCTCGGTTGGAAGTTAAGTACAGATTAAACATGACGCCTAATGTTAGTCTTTATTATTTGATAAGTGCTGATAAATAAAACAGTCAGCAGTAAAAATGGGAAACCCACTCGTCTAATTGAGTGAAAATTAACATCAATCCAAACAATATGTTTTAATCAGTTTCACAGGAGGTTGAACATTGACTTATGTGGCTGTAAATTTATATTTAATGTATTTTTATCTGCGTTAAGATGAAGAGAATGTACAGTAGTGACTTACATCTGCTCAGTTGGTTTTTATTTGTTGTGTGATTTGAGTTTGATGTATTAATTCTCTATTCAGAGGTTTATCTGGTATACAGAAAATCAAACTTAATGACTGGTGTTTTGTTCTAAACATTAAGGACAATGTTTAAGGAATGAAAACTGGAATAAAAAACTTTGATGGAGCATTTTTAGTTTTAGTTTTGGCTTCACTTGTTGTCCATCATGTTGCAGGTCATCAGTGAGACTGGTTTATACTGGTTCCTTAACCATCATCAGGTCATGTGACAGATGTGTTCAGTATCAGGTGGAAGTCTGGTCTAAATGTGACTGTCCCTTATTTAATTCCTAAATTAAAGAGTCACAATGTATATTTTAAGATACATTTCATCAAATCAATTCATATCTACAGACCCAAACCACTGGGTCATCCTTTTGTTCACATTCAGATTCATTAAATCCCATCGGGGCTGAAGACATTACATTGGAAACATGCAGTTTTATAAAATCTAAGATTCAGCTCCTTCCTTTCAGTGCATCTAATAAAGCATTCATCCAGCACCTGAAACATCAGCCTGCGCACAGTGTTTCTTTTCCTTTAAGACGTTCTGTCAGAACCCTCCAACCAGTTCAGCACAAAGTCTGGTCCTGATGTTCAACGGCTTTAACAGTAATAGGTCAATGAATGACAGCCCCAACAACTAATCACAGAGCAGCAATTTGAAGCATTAAACCCGTCTCCTCTAGTTGACCACAATGGTCCACAAACCTGAAAAAATATGGGACAGGTATCGGTTTGTGATCCTGGATCAGTCACAACATCAATTACACATGTGACCAATGGCGGTCCATGAGGAGGGGCCGGACTCCGCCCTCCGTCAACATGGAGATATGTTTAACGTCTGCATTGGCCTGGTTCCCTCAACACAAAGCCAGAGAGGATGTACATCGAGTTTGGATTATTGGACATAAGAAACGCAGCGTTTTTTTCAACAAGATAAAGTACACGAGTAAAAACCACAAGTAGAAATGAAATGAAAACACAAGTTTATCACCAATGTGAAGCCTCCACCTGCTGACGTCAGACGTCTCCTCAGACCTGATCTACAGTGGACACAGTGAAGAGCATCAAACATCCTCCTTCATGTAGAAGCTTCAAACTGAGGTTTTTACTTGTGTATTTTATGTTGCAGATTAAAACCCCTGGGTTTGTGTTGACTTTATTTCTAGCATTTGTCTATAAACCCACTGACATCGAAGCCAGGGAACTGGAAGAGTAAACCATGAACTTAGTTCCATCTCCATCAAAAACCTGTTCTTCTACAGTTAAACTATTATATTTTACCATTAACCAATGAGTGCAGACGTTCTAGACTCAGGCCTTGAGAACCAGACCCGACAGAACCACGGTATCTTCTGCATCACAGTGCAAATCTCCCGTTAAAGCCAACGTTAAAGCCATCTGCTGTTATTGCCTTAATTTGTGAAGGTCTGACGGTGCAGATCTTCCAAAGGACCAAAGGTGCCATTGTTCTGTATTCGTTACTGGTTTCCAGTTGTCTTTCAGTTCATGGTGAGAGACACCAATGAACCTCCAAAGTGCAGTTTAAGTTCTGATATTGTCATCGTCACAGCATCAGGAACAGTCCACATCCATCCGCTGATGCAGT
Source organism: Fowleria isostigma (assembly GCA_029814645.1). NCBI lineage: Eukaryota > Metazoa > Chordata > Actinopteri > Kurtiformes > Apogonidae > Fowleria > Fowleria isostigma. The sequence goes on along the minus strand of JAPTGZ010000001.1, from coordinate 38,761,635 downwards.
TTAGGAGAGGCTGTCTTTGTCCGAGTCAGGTGACGGTGGCCGCGAGATCTCAAAGAAGGAGCCCGATGACTTCCTAGATTTGAGGAGGCGGAGCATTTCTGCCAGCTGCGTCTCCAGCGCTGCCATGCGACTGTTCAGAGATCCGATGTCTCCTCGTAGCTCCTGCTTCAGCTCCAGGAACGAGGCCTGGAGGCTCTGCTCGGGGATCGGACAGAACGCCCTCTTCTCCTCTGATTGGACCGGACTCCTCTCCTGTGGTGTCCGGGCATCACCCACGTTGTCCAAACGGAGGTCGCTCTTCGTGATGCCACTGTCGCAGGAATCAGTTTTCTTCAGGGGCATCTCATCGTGAGATTTAGTTCTATCAGGCAGCGTCTCCATGGACTCCGCCTTGGAGACGCTGCTCCACGACTCTGCCTTCACCACTGACTCTTTGAATCGACCCCAGCCTTTAGCTTTGGGCGGTTCCACTGACTTACAGCCGCTTATGTTGCCGTTTTGCGTGACAGCGGCATGCAGTGTGCTTCGTCCCGATGTCCGTACGGACGAACAGGAGGAGGAGGTGGTGGGTGTGGCAGGGCTCTCCGTTACCATGACGATACTGGTGGAGGCTAGGATTTCTGGCCTGGGTGTCTCCGAGTGAGACGCGCCTTTCTCCACGTCACCACCACCCTGAAGACCTCGCTCAGCTGCCATACGAGCCTCCCTCTGCTGACGAAAACGCTGGAAGAGGCGTCGCACCGGGTGGTCGGGGGGGAGGTTTAGGGGAGCCTCGTTCTTCCTCTTTAGCATCTCCTCCTCCTCACGTTTGACATCGCTAATCTTTCGGAAGATGATCTGTTGAAAGACAAAGAACCAGGGAACCAATCAGACAAGCTTAACTGAACTAGATAAACTATGGGTGTCTCAGTGGATTTAGAATAGAATAGAAGACTTTGAGAATGACTTATTGTCATTGCACACTGTACAATGAAATTCTGTTTGGTACTTCAGGCACAGGCTAAAAACAAACAGACAATAAAACAACTGAGACAAATAGATAACACAACACAACAATAGATAGATTTACCGGAGATTCATGTCTATGTTAAATTTGACTGTTCACTTTTAAGGTGAACGCATCTGTCCTGTAAAAAAACATTTATCTGGACATCAAACAGGCCTCTTTTCAATGGCGGCACGTCAATGGAGGGCGCCAGGGCACTGCCCTATCTGTGTCACATGGAGTAGAAGATGATAGAAATCACATAAAATAATTTTACAACAACTTTAGATTATACACAGTACTGACCTGCATTCAAGTATGGTTTAAAATTGTTTTTCATGAGCAGTTAAGTCAGATGTTTCCTGTTGCCTGAGAATGCCATTGTCTTCCATTATGGTAAATGGTCAGTACTTATATAGTGCTTTTTCACACATTCATGGTGACCAAAGCCTCACATTCACCCATTCACATACACTCATACACCAGTGGGCGGCTGCTGCTGCCATGCAAGGTGCTACCAGGCCTCACTGGGAACAATTTAGGTTCAGTGTCTTGCCAAAGGATACTTTAACACATGGACATTTACTGAAAAAAAATAACTAGTTACCGTTACTAGTTACTTCAGTCACAAAGAAACTCAGTTACTTTTTTGATTACTTGCACCAAAAAGTAATGTGTTACCGTTAGAAGTAACTTTTGTGTTGCTTTTTTAAAAGAACATTAAAAATACACCCATTGGTGTCCTTAAGCTCAGCTTCCATTTGTGAATACTCCTTATCCAAGTATTTGTAAAAGTTTTTCACCCATTTGCCGTGTGCCACTTGGACATGTTATTAAACCAATTAGTTCCTGAAAGTGGGTGATTCCACAGTAGAAACTGGCTGCATGTTCTCAACTATAAAACGTGGTGGATTTGTTAATCTGTCCATGGTTATCAGTTCTGTTCAAATCTACCCGCTGTTGTTGCCTCATTTCCTGTGTGTCCACAGATGCCGGTTAGCCTCAGCTAGCTTCATGGATGCATAGCTGTTCGTCACAGTAGACAGGAGCTTTGATCCAGAAACACTTGACTAGAATTCATCTCTTTGTGCTCAACTAATGTGAAATAGGGAGCATATTTCCTCGTTGAGAAACTATTCTTACTCTCGCTTTGATTTGCCATGACTGCATGGTCTTAAAAAAAAAAATCAATACCCACAATGCATCACCGCTGTAAACAGGAAGTAGTGCACCGCTTCTTCTTCATCTTTATTTTCAGCAGGCTAGATGCCTTGCATGTCAAAATTGATCAATTTAGCTAGAAACAAATAAAAGCACTGTACAGTAATGGTAACAGAGTTACTTTATTTAAAGAGTAATGCGGTACAGAATTAGCTACTGACAAAAGTAACGGCGTTACAGTAACACGTTACTACCCAACACTGGCCACAGCTGCCCATTAGAATGGTGCGTGCACAGTAAACCTCTCCCTCCAATAAAAGAGATAGGAAAACCTTGGGGCATCCAAGCACCGCCCACAGGAGTAAACGTCACATTCCGAAAAGAATCAAGACCTTCCTCAGAAATGGAATCAGTGAATAGGTCCATATGTAATACTACTGGGCTATGGGTAAAGACCTGGATACTTCAGTGGTTAACACAACAAGCTTCAGTGTGGCAAGGTACAGAACAAGTGGTATCAGGGATATGTTTTAACCCTTTTATGGATTTTGTATTTTTTTAATGCCATGTAATCTACCACCTTCACCTCTGGTCTAAATGCACTTGTCAGAGACACGCTTGACTAAAAATAGTGTCAAAGAAAAATGTGCATAATTGAAGGACAGAACAGTGACATTTAAAAAAAAACATGACTGAAAACAATGAATGAAAACATACTGTGTATTTACATTTTAATTAAATTAATATTTTAAAATAGTGGTGCATGTACTTTGTACTTTACTAGTGGTGATATGTGGTTATAGTGCAGCTGAAAACTGACTCTGCTACTGCACCCTGCCCAAACATAATTAAATAAACCTGGCATTGACTTTTTTCAGCGTCATGATGATGCAGTTCACAGAAATTTTAAAGACACTGTTTAGATCAAAGGGCAGCATGGTGGTGTAGTGGTTAGCGCTCATGCCTCACAGCAAAAAGGTCCTGGGTTCGATCCCAGCACAATCTGTGTGGAGTTTGCATGTTCTCCCCGTGTCTGCGTGGGTTTTCTCCGGGTACTCCGGTTTCCTCCCACCATCCA
>JAPTGZ010000001.1:38707630-38723304 GCA_029814645.1 Fowleria isostigma | reverse complement strand
GATGTGAATATGTTTGAGCAGTTTATAAATGACAGAACATGGCTGAGAATATGAGTACCGTATTTTTCAGACTATAAGTTGCACTTTTTTTCATAGTTTGGCTGGTCCTGCGACTTTTACTCTGGTGTGACGTATATATGTTAAAATATATAATTGCACATGTTCTTAAAGGTTTTGTTAGAAAAATTGGGAATCAGTGGTGTTTTTCCGGGACAAAGACAACGCTTCCCATAAGCACTAGCAACAACTGTCTTAAGGGCATACTCTAACCAGGAAGTGTATTTGTTTTGGAGCTAATAAATCAACAGCGGATCTTCTTTACAACTCTGCATTTCTTTGTTGTTGGTTGGTTGTTGGTGGTGTTAGGGCTGCACAATTAATCAATTTTAAATCAAAATCCTATTTTTTTAATTAGGAAGATTTTTGAAACAGGGTAATCGTCAAATCGATTTTATCTCTCTTGAGTCTCCGAGCCACGCGTCTCTGCGCAGCCGCCTCTGCCCTCCAGGTTACCGTAGCACTTCCTCCTAACTGTCACTGTGATCTTTTACAAAATTCCATGTAATGACCACAGACCTTAAATCTGTGATGATATCACGGATACTACATAGTTGGACTGTGCGTCCAGCGCACATCAGAGCTCCGGGTCATAACCAGGCAAGCCTCGGATGTTCTGTGTCAGATGCACCGCGTCCGTGTCTTGCAGCCGCCTATGATTCTCTCACTCATCTGGTCCATGCACACATGACTGATGCCTGTCACTGACTTACAATGGTAAAACTTCTGTGGCCCATCACAGAACCACTTGCGACCAGTCTGTGTGTATGAGACATAAGGTCCGGTAGCACACCCTCCCCCTCCCCCGGTCCACAGATCTCTGTGTACCTCTGATGAAATCTCTTGCTGTTCTGTAAACCCAAAAATCGACTTTTTAGAGGAAAAAATCAGGATTTTATTTTAGGCCAAAATTGTGCAGCCCTAGGTGGTGTTGTTGAGCTAATTGCTAATGTTAGCTGATGGAGCTAGGCTGGAGAACGGTCATTTTAGAAGAAGGGACTCCGGCTGTTGTGTGTGAGTCAGTGGGCGACAACTGGACCAGCGGGTCCACACTGTTGGAGAATATATTTCCTGCGGGGCAGACGAGCAACGTCTGGATGGTTGTGCAGCAGAGGTGGAGGCTTGGACAAATAACGGCGGAGCTAGGGGAGCTCTAGCGGCTGTGTACCGGAGAAGAGCAGATCGTGACCAGCTAATGTTGCTTCCAGACAAAGTGCAGGAAAAGCACCTATCATGCTAGTAAGAGGAGATAAGGTAACCTGGCTCCCACATACATACAATTACCCAGGATACCGCAGGCATAAAAACCAGTAAAACACTATAAAATTTTCCGGTGAGCAGCGGTAGAAAGTCAGACCAGCATCCACTTTAGCAGTCTCATTAGCAGTTCAGAGCAAATGAACTAGCTGCTTCATGTGCATTCACAGCACTGTATTCTGCTGTTATAATGGTTTTATTCCTGAAGGACAGTTTAGCATTCAGGGTCCTGACATCAACATTCAGCTTTGTACACAGACATTTCAGTCTCGCCTTTACACAGCCCCTAGTTTGTGACTGAAACGATGCTAAAAATAAAACAGTACCAGTGTCACAGAGCTAGCCATGTGGCTAATGCATTAACATTTAAGAATGTTTGACTGATACCAACAGACACTCTAGTCAAATCCACTGTTCCAGTTCATATGAATAAAGAAAAGAATCATTCTGTACCTGTAGATGAAAAGGGACACATCCACATCTGTTTTCATTGCTTTAACTCCTTTGTACTCTCCATTATTTAAATCAGTGCCGATGTTCATTGGTGTGTTAGTATATGCTCTGTCACTCTCCCGTTTATCTACCCCCCACCCCAAAAAAAAAATGCGACTTATACTCCAGTGCGACTTATAGTCCAAAAAATACAGTACATAAAATCCGAGCAGCACCTGAATGCCTCACAGCAGTCGTAAACCTGACTGATGTATCTGTTACTGTTCAGACATTTATGTTTGACTGACGGCGATTTAGAACCTGAACACTCTCCTCTTTCTCCTCACCGGATGAAGAATCGATGGAGGTCGATTCCAACACCAGCATTTAAATGGAAACAGAAGATTCCCTCAGATGGACCAATGACAAACAGACGGACAGACGCCTCCACAGTGTGAACCTGAGTCACACGGTGTGAGACCATTAATCAATTATTGACAGACTGTCAGAATGTGGGCGGGGCCTCTCCTTGTTTGTGCACACAGGGATTGTAGGAAGTCATGTCCAGTCTGAAGGACAAAGATATCTGACATCAGAAAAACTCCACTTTCTTCTCTGAATGAACACACTGGGTTTATATGTTCAATTAATGAGAGATTTAGCTAAAAAAGTAACTTTTTTCACCTTTCCCTGTTTTTGATATAATAATCCTCAATTTTATTCTAAACTTTAAAGAACATCTACATGATTAGTACGTTANNNAAACTAGTATTGTAAAGCGCTTTGAGTACCATTAATGTGTAGAAAAGCGCTATATAAGTACAAGACCATTTACCATTCTCTTCGGTGTCAGATTATTCAGGTTCTTACCAAATTCTATTAAAGTTCAATGATTTGTAAATCTCATAAATCTGTATTTTACGCACAACAGGACACATATCAAATATGTAAACTGAGAAAGTAAATCATCTGAGCAAAAAACAAACAAAAAATCCCTATCAAATGAGTTTCTTTTTTGTCAGATAATAAAAGTTTTCCTTTACCTTGACATGTTTCAACTACACATGTAGCCCTCCTCAGAAGGGTCACTGGTTACTGTGACATGACTTGTCAGCTGTTTTTATCCAGGTTTACCAGACAGACAAGTCACAGTAACATCAGTGACCATGTCAAGATAAAGGAAAATGTATTATCTGTCTGACACAAAAGAAACTCATTCTACATAGTTTTAGTAGACAGAATAAATCGGACTAAAAAAACCCCCAACATTTTAGGTAATGCTGAATCTGACGGGAGTTACACGTTGGACAAAAACTCAAAGAACCAGATGGAGGAACATTTACATCTAATGACGTTAAATATTAGCAGGACTGGATATAAAAAGATCATCTTAGAGACAGAGGTTCAACAACCTGAGAAAAACTAACTCTGGAACAATAGAAGAATGTTCCTCCAGACTTTGAACTACTCATCGACAGAACATAATATAATCAACGGATTCAGAGTATCTGTGTAAATCTGACACAAGGGATGAGGCTGAACATCAGTCCTAGAAGTGGATGATCTTCAGGTCCTCAGGCTGCACTACATTAAAATCACACATGATTCTGTGATTAAAACATTGCATGAGCTGAGGAATATTTCCACAAGCCACTGTCTGAACATAGTTTACCATCACATCCACAAATGCAGGTTAAAGCTCTGTCATGTTAAAGCTATATGTGAACATGATCCAGAAATGGCGCAGACTTCACTGGGCCCAAAGCTCATTAAAATGAACTGAGGTAAAGTGTAAAACTGACCTGAGGTCAAACCAATCAGATTGTGAGATTGTGTTGGTTACCATGGACACCATCCTCTGGACCAAAGACCACAACTTTTACAGAAAACACCTGGAATGTTCCCTCCAGATCAGGGGCACCCGACTAGGCAGCTGCCTAGGGAGCCACCTTCTGGAGGGGGCGCCAGTGAAAGGGAGGAAAAAAACAAACAAAAAATTGCGTTGATATCTAACACGTCTCAAAAAGACATGGAAAAGAGGTTTGCGTGCATTTGTGAATGCATTTTTCACCCTCTTCACCCTCCTCTGAACATTTATGAATGAATGAGGAAATATTTATTAAAACCTGTTTCACCTTGACTCCAAACTGACAGCCTTGAGGATGCATTACACACAGAAATCCACAGACCGGCATGAATCTATCAGCAGTAGTTTATTCCTCCAACACAAATTGTGCAAACGGAGATTGAAGTCAAGCGCACGGAGAGAACAAAACCGAGCACAGTGCCCATGTGCTCGTTTTGAGGGGCCAAATCAATATCTCACCTAGAGCGCCACATAGCCTGGAACCGTCCCTCCTCCAGACCATGTTCAACCACAGATGCATCTATTCCAACAACATGGCTTTATAGTAGACGAGTCCTGCTCCTGAACTGGTCTGATGTCATCCAGACCTTTCACCAAAGACCAGGACTGTGGATCCTCTAGAATCTACATCAGATCAGACCGGGACGACATTCCTCTAAAGTTCATCATCTGGTCTCCTCAGGTCCAAATGTTTACAGACTGATGTTAAAGAACAGGAGATGATCCACAGTGGAAACATTGAACCTAGAAACACTTTATGGAAAAAAGTTTCTGACCCTATTTGTTTCTTAAAATGGTTCATTTTCTCAATTTAAACATTTAATGTATTCCAACTGGGGGCCAACATGATGATAAGTGGATAGCACTCGTGCCTCACAGCAAGGAGATACTAGGTTCCATTCCAACGCCAGTCTATGTGTGGAGTTTGTCTGTGTGCATGGGTTCCTCCCACCATCCAAAGACATGCACTGATAGGTTCATTGGTTAATCTAAACTGCCCATAGGTGTGAATGTGAGAGTGACTGTTTGTCTCCATCTGTTACCCATCCAGGGTGTACCCCGTCTGTACCCCTGTGACCATAGTGAGGATAAAGAGGGTTCAAATAATGAATATATTCCAACCGTTCTGGAGTTCAGGTTGTTAACCAGGTTTTGTTTTGTGTCCGTCCTTCAGCTTTAGTTAGTACTTGTTAGTAATATTAGTTTATTTTCTTTCAGACGGTTGACAAGTTCAGTAGTTTGATTAGTTAATATCCGTTGCTGTTATCTTTCCTGTTCTGAAACTTGTGATTTCTTGTTTGGACAACCTCCTCTGGATCCAGATGTCACTAGTATTTTAACCCTATAATTCCAGTATCATATTTGATACATAAGTTTTGAGTATTTTTTGCACCTAAAAAACCTGATGTACACAAGGAGATACATGCAATACATGGATAATCCACCAGTGGGCTGTAATTAGTTAGCCAGAGGCCTTTCCAATGACACTACAAGATGTCTTCCAGACTTCCATTGGTGGATTTCTCATTGCTGCATGATAGTAGCACTGGGAAATGTTCTTATGCTTGGAATTATCAATTTGTTAAATATGTGTATGTTATATTATGTTTTTGTTTGTTAGAAATATATATATTTGAGCATTGAGACCCAATGTATCAAATATGATCCAAATTGCCCTAACTCATACATGGAAATTGATATTTGAAAAAAAAAAATTTTTTAAATTGGGCTCTTCAGAAGTTTAATAAGGGCTCGAGTTTCAAAGAATTGTAATTTTCTGTCAATTATTTAAAGGTTCAGGCTTTACAGGGTTAACTGTGACACAATATGGGGATGGAAAACAGCATAACCATGATGATATGTTCATTACGTTGATGACACCTGTTTTATTAGTTTGAATATTGTGTTTTATTGAATAATAAAGACTTACATCCAATCATCATCATGGCCACAGCAAAGATCTTCTCGCCGTCAGTGTTGGGAGCGATGTTCCCAAAGCCGATGCTGGTCAGGCTGGTCATGGTGAAGTACAACGAGGTGATGTAGACCGAGTCTTTGCTGGGCCCGCCCTCCCAGCGGCCCGAGCCCGAGGAGTTGAAACGATACGGCGTCCCCACCGTCTCGCCCAGCAGGAACAGCCAGCTGTCCATCCTCACGCTGTTGGTGTCCTCGTCAATCACCTCATAATCTCCAATGCTGTACCAGATGCAGGCCAGCCAATGGGCCGCCAGCCCGAACACACACACCAGCAGAACCAGAACCGCAGCGCCGTACTCTATGTAGTGGTCCAACTTCCTGGCAACGCGACCCAGACGCAACAGACGGACGACCTTCAGGGAACTGAAGAGGCTGCTGATGCCCTGGAGATGAGGAAGAGGAGGAGGAAGAGTTTGACAAATGAAAACATGAAGTTACTTCATAATAAAAATGTTGATTAACAAGTTTTTGTGAACGTGACATTGATAGCAGTGAACGGAACCTGCGATTAAATGGAGCTTCCTGATAAATTTGACCAACTTCAGATTCAGTGATTGATTGATTGAGGTTTTTACTAGTTTGGCTTCAGTTTTCAATCAGATCTGTTCTTAAATCATCTCTGTGATCAGAGTAAATCCACAGTGTTGAAGTTAAATCTAAAGTGAACTTCACATCAGTGTTGGTGTGAATTGGATGCTTTTATTGATCTTTATTTTATAACATTTTTTATTGATTAAATGGTGTCACACAAACAGACCCTGTTGTCTTTCTTCATGGTCCACTGTCCATCCAGCTGGTTTGACAGTTTTATCTATAAACTGTTTCTACATCCACATATTTCCTGTTCATGTATGAAGATGAGAAACTGTTGAAGACACAAAGCACGAAAACGAATGAACCGACATTAACTTGAATGTCCAACGGTTAATGTTGTCACATCAACAGGATCAAAACAAAGACAGAATTAAAAGCTGTGCCAAGTTCACACAATAGAGGAATTTACTACACATTAAACTCAATGAAATTAAATCAGAAAAGGGGTGACAGGCACAACCAACCAAATTCCCTTGCACATGTTGTTGTTTATGTTGGCATTGATCCAGCTGATGTCATCATGTCCATGCATGTGCTGATGTCAGCATATCAATTGCCTCTCTATATGTGCCAAGTTTGAATTAAATTGAAACAAACTGAACATGTAAAATTCTGCCCGTTATAAGTAAATGGGGAAGAAAAAAATTCTAAAAATTCAGAAAAAATTTAAACTTTGACCTAAATAATGTAATCACATCTATTCTGCATCACTGGCAATCTATAAACCCAATTTTGTATAAATTCAACCATTGTTTTGCTGCTAAAGTGTTAACAAACAAAGAAAAGAAATGAACCAATGCCCCTTGCCTTCCCTTCAGGGTACGGGGTAACAAATGAACAAATGTTTTATCAAATGTCCAACTTCTTTAGAAATAAGGTTTGTAGAATAAGTTTAACTGCATGTACATTTATTTTGATCAGTATTTGTTAAATATGTCGTTAACAAGATAAAAGTGAAGATAAAAAAAGGACTAAAAACCTGGTTTTAACTCCTGATGTGTGAGATGTGTCTGTTCTATGACTGAAACATGTATGAAACATGTATGACACTTGTATGAAACATGTATGGCCGACTGTCTCTCACTGTCACTTTAGACTCATCTCGTCAACCGCTCACCAGACTGTCCTCAGCAGGATAACTCCCAGCATGCACTTGTGGTCCATTAGCGGCGCATGCAGCCCGTGAGCTGAGGCCGATGGACTGAATCCACGACACCTCAGTGAACAAACACTGTGGACACACTCCGACTCAGACTCTTATCTTTGTTTACGGTCACGAAGCCGTTATCTAACGACCGACAAAAAACATCCTTATGTAACGATGATAATGACAAAACATCCTGAGAGGATCTGATGAATGTGAGGCAGAATCTTCTGGAAAGATGAAGAGCAGAAATAAAATCACATCAGATTTTTGATAAATGAGCCCTTTGTACATATCATCTTCTACTTGAGATGTTGCGTAGAGAAACAGGTTTTAGTTCAATCAGGTACTGATTATTTGTTCATATTTATACATAATCCAGGTCAAATTCATGACCAGTTTTATCACTTAAGAATAATTAGATAAAAAGGAACAGAGTGCAACTTCTTTTTAACACAAATATCTGGACTTTCTACTTCTTACATTTTCTAAACAGACTTACGTTTCATCTGAGGTGAATTAATGATTTATTACTGATGGTTAAATTCCAGGTAGTTACAGTAGATTTATTTCATCTGTTCCAAGGATCTAAACTGAACTTTAAATCTGTTTAAGATCATTTAAAAAATAACCTGAAACTTAAGGATCAGGCCTCATTGACTCTTTAAAGAACATTTGGAAGTTTTACCTGATCTATTTACATATTTTAACAACCTCTTGCCATTTGTGTTCTACTATGTTCTATTTGTCTTGCATTACATATAACGTCTGAATAGTTATGACTGAACGCTGGTTCACTCTTCTGTTCCTCAGAGTTTCAATCACAGTCAGATGTTTCCAGTTAAAGGTTAAATAAAGTAAAAATTAATTCTAAAAGTCCATACTAGACCAATTAGACAGTAAATGATTGGTTATTGTAGAAAAGGCGTCTGATTTACATATTGGAGTTAATATTGATTATCTTCAGTCAGTCGTTTCTGAGTTGAAATGTGAAGTTCATGCAGAATAAACTAGATTAGACTAAATAAGCACTATTTTGATCATGGTCCAGAGACCCCAATGTTTATGGACTCAGCATTCAGATGCTGTGGATGTTACAAAGTCATCTCCACCCTCCTGTGGTCTCCATCTTTAATTTGACACCTCAGCTGGACATAGCAGCTGCAGGAAGTCACATGACTCTCAGCTCGGTGGGGTTTGGCCCATCGACAGGAGAATGAGACTCATCTATTTACAGACATTTAATCTAAGGACGTTAACACAGAACACAGACGCAGAACGCAGACGCAGAACCCAGACATGGAGAACCGACCTCGTCGACGTTCTCGAAGGCGTTGATGACATCATACGGCAGACAGGACAGCAGGTCGATGACGAACCAGGTCTTGACGTAGTTCATGCGGATGAGTTTGGGGTCGGAGATGACCTCGCCGGCCGGACCCACAAAGGTGGTGTGAAAGTTGAGGACAATGTCGACCAGGAAGATGACGTCCACAATGCTGTCCACCACCAGCCAGGTCACGTTGTTCTGCTTGGTCTTGAAGGATACATTGTAGGGCACCATAATGGCGGTGTAGAAGGTGAGAATGAGGATGACCCAGTCCCACGTGGTCTTGAATAGGCAGTAATGCAGGATAATGTGTGGCGGTGTTTTCGGTGTTTCCTGTTTGTACTGAGGCAGGATTTCGGAGCCGAGCTGCAGAACCTGAAAAAAACACAAACATACAACAGCATATTATCGTTCGGTATCTTCTATTTTAGTTGTAATGTTAACTGTTTTATTGCATCGAACTCAAGCTCATTTATAGCTTTTTATGTCTCTGTTTAATGAAGCAAAGAAACACATTAAACAATACCTTGAGTAAATTTTCATTGTTAACTATCTCAAAAGATTGCATATAATACTAGCAGGTCTGTCCAGCAACTTACAATAGCGCATTGTCATGTACATGCAAGTACAAAACCACTGCTCCATCAGTCAGACATGATCAGGGACATGTTGCCTCCTTCATGGGCTGTTCCTGCACCGCTAGTGATGCAGACTCACTGTATTGTCCGATTACCTGAGCTACGATGGACTGGTCACTGATCCTGTGTTGTGCACTCATTAAGTGGAAAGAAAAACATCCCTCAATATTTAAATCCTGGTTTCTGGATCTTTTACATCATTTAACATTAGAAAAAATTAGATATTCTATAAGAGGATGAGATAAGTTTTTCAGTACCTGGCAACCTGTTCTGAATCACATAAAAAAAGGTAGAGCCCTCACTTATTCAAGAGCAGTCTTATTAATACTAGTCTGTGACTAAAATTTGTGTTTCTTATTTTTCTGTTTATTATTTCTAATTTATTAAAATTTATTGGATTATTTTAATATTTTGGTGTTTAATATTACCAGGTCTTGGTTAAACTTGTAAAAAAAAACAAAAAAAAACAAAAAACGGAAGGACATTCATGATAATGTTGAACATTGAATTAAATGTACAGTGAAAATAATCTGGTCGGAAATCAGTAAATAAATCTGTTTCGTTGAGTTCAGACTTGGCTTTAACTCACAGCTGCAGCTCTTTGATAATGGATTAATTAATGTCATTGTCATTATCTCCTGCAGTAAGTGCCAATATTAGTTTCAGTTACCCTTAATTACAACAAAGGACTGATCAGTAACACAACTCCCACAGGAGGTTTGAAAATGAGTCTGACAGATCACAAATGGAGATCATGATGAGGCGTTGTAGACTCATTTAACTGGGCATTTCACGAGCATCTACTTGTTGTTTTTTACATTATTTGACTAAATACAACCCTGTTTGAAAAAATGTCTTATTTCAGCCCTAATCGTGGTCTCTTCCAAACCTGAACCGTGTTACTGCAGCTCTTTAACCTTTCTCCAAACCTTCCTGTGATTTTGTAAATAAATAGGTCTTTGTGCTGTCACTGTTACAGGTCTGAGGTCATTATGTGGAGCTATACTATATAATAAAATACCATTTTACCTCCTAGCCATCAACCTCACCATCCTGTGGACTTTACTTTCACTTTGCGCTTTATGTAAAATGTACAAATAGACACTGGATCAATCAGAGGACGTCCAGTCACAGCAGAGAGGTCAAGTAGTTCAGGAACAGTTTAAAATATAAAATGGAAAAATATAGCAATCTTTTGCAGGAAACAGAACAATGTCAAACAGCCTGATGGACAAAAGACATAACATCACATCAACACATCATTTAACAATAACAACAAAGTTTGGTGAAAAAACATTGAATGGTTTCAGTCCAATTGATGAACAGACATGATGATCAATGTATCGGACAAATAATGGACCACAGGGCAAAACACTTCTTACAATTACTTATCATTATTTATAATCTAGAAATATTGCAGAAATCCAAAGTTAAGGAATCAAATAATCATTAATCACCACTATTAATGCTCATTTGGACATGTCAGTAAGGTTGACTTCATTGTTTTTTAGATTTTACCTGTTAAACCCTGGTTCATTAGTTTCAGTCAGAATCATTTCAATGTAACACAATCGCATGGATTAGCTGACAGAAGATTCATTCATATTATATGATTGGCAGCCACGCTTCTGTCAGTATACCCCAGGGCAGCTGTGGCTACAAATGTAGTTTACCACCATCAAAGTATGAATGTGTGAGTGAATGAATAATGAATCCATTGTACACGCTTTGAGTATGCCTTAATAGAAAAATGCAATATAAATCTAATTCATTATTATCATTATTATTATTATTAAAACCAAATTATGATCAGAAAACAATCAAGGTAAATCAAATCATATGTAATTTATGTAGCACCAAATATAACAAGTTATCTCATGACACTTTACATAGAGCTGGTTGAAACCAGACTCTTAGGTAAGGTTAGAAGGTAAGACAACATTCATTATTATATCTTCATAATGTGACCTTTACTTTTGTTATTCTTTGTCTCAATCAGTAACTTTTATCAGTAGAGAAATAATACTTATACTGTTGTATCTGTTTAGTGTTAGCTTAAAACTGTTAAGCTGATCTCATTGGCTTGTTTTTTTTATTAAATTATTCATGACATACGCTGGTCTCAGAGTGTTAGGTTTACAGATTTGACCATGAAAGTGCTTGTTGTTTGAGTTGTATTCCATTTTTCAACAGTTGGTTTTGTTGAGCTTTTAGCTGATGTTCCTCTGGTTACATGGATGTATAGAATGCATACATTGGTTTCAAGTGTCACTTAGCATTACCATGGCAATACAGATGGCCCAGTGGTGGAAACCGGTCTGAAGAAGCAACTCGACTCAATCATGTTTTTGTGGTTCTAATGACTCTGACCTCATCAGAGATGAAAGGTTCTAGGTCTGAAACTAAAACTCCCACACGGCCCTGGTGTTTTCTAATCTATTTCTTCATACATGTGCCTTTGACAGCAACGGGACATGGACTTTGAGTAGTTTCTTCAGTTCGAGGCTGAGGATACGAGGATCTTCACTGCTCCATGTTCCACTTTGTTCAGCAGCTGCTCTCTGACCAATACAAAGTGCATCATTTATAATCCATGAGCCTTGGCTTCAGGCTCAGATCATAAAACTAATGTGAACTTTCCTGAAGGACCTGAGGTAGCGGGGGACTCAGGTGGATCCACCTGGATGCACAATCTGCTGATGCACCTCACAAAATGAGACCAGCATTAATTCAGCAAGAACAACACAAACTGTGAGGAAGTAGGTCTTTAAGAAAAACTCCAGAATATCCAGTGGGTGACGGTTCCAAAAAAACATTTTAAGTGTCTAAGTCTTTACAGTCAAACTATGTACAGACGAGTTAATGAGAACCTGAAGAAACAACACTTTAAGATCACAAAGTCAATGGACTCCAATACAAAGACTATGACAACCAGGTGAGTACCAAGACAACAGGAGGAACAGAAACTGTCACAAATTATGACTCATCAATACATTATATGAATAAAATAAATAAATAAAATCACGTGGGTCTTGTGGATCATGAGGACCATAAGGATGAGATGGATCTTACCTCTGCGAGCCTCGAGTGCTTGTGGACATTCTCTCCTTTGTGAACGGTCGGAGCAAGCTGTTGAAGAACTCCACGACTGCTGGTCAACGCACGAGTCAGACGCGCAAATTTACCCCAACCTGAAAAAAACACAACACACAGTGTCATTACACAGAAAACGCAACGAGAAGAGAGGACTGCAAAGATCTGGATTCAGGGTCCGAGGTCTGGGGTTCAGGGTTGAGGTTGGGGCTCTGGATTCAAGATTTAGGATTTGGGCTTCAGGTGTTAAGCTCTGGGGTTAGCAATCTGTTGGACAAATACAATGTTAGACTATTTCTGAATGTGCTGTGTGTTTGTGTCATGGTGACACCTTGCTGTTAAGATATGAAGGTGAACTAAATCCACAGCATCTCCTTTTTTGGAGATATCAGCAGTGCCTTACACCCTGGGAGATGTCAGCAGGGTCCCTCAACCTCTAAAAAGGAGATAGCTCCTGTGGAGAGGAGCCATAAACCTTATCTTCAAACAAACATAATGTTTTGACACAACAATGTTGGACAGTCAATGGGTGTGACATTCTGTACTTTGTATGAGAATCTTGAATCTTTAATGTCAGTTGTTGCAACTGCTGTTGTCTGTACTTGACTAGTGTTGCTTTTGTCAAAAAAAATTATGATGAAATATCTTCATCATCAAACCTTTATCACATGACAAAAACAAGAAGTAAAGAAAATGGTGGTCCTGTGACGATAACTATAAATGTATAATGCAATATTGTTGACTAATAAAAACAAGACTACATGTAGTTTACAAAGCAAGTACCCGGGTACCGGGTCTCTGAGTACCCAAACAGAACCCTCGCAAACATGGGGAGAACAAGCAAACTCCAAACAAAAAGGTCTCTGGTTGGAATCGAACCCAGAACCTTCTTGCGGTGAGGCGACAGTGGTATCCACCATTGTCTCAAAATGTTTTTATTGGGATCTCAGGCATCTGGGTTCAGGATTCAGATGCTGGGGTTTGTGATCTGGGTTTGTGGTCCAGGATTCATGGCTTATGGATCAGGAATTAGGTTTTAAACATCAAGGATCTGACTCTGGCGTTCAGATTTCAGGATTTCTATGTTGGGGTTCAAGGTTCAAGTATCGGGGTTCAGGGTTCAGGGTTCAGGGTTCGGTTCATACCTTTTGAAGAGTCGTCCTCTATCGGCTGTTTAAAGGCTGTGATGTCACTGAAGGTGCAGAGGAACAGAACCACCTTGTCTTGCTCGTTCCTGATTGGAGCAATTTTCACAAAAAACCATACGGGCATCCCTGCAACAGAGACCAGAACCCAGGTTCAGTTTAAACACCAACAGCAAGAGTCAAATTTAAGAGACCAGTCCCATTTACTTCCAGAGGTGTGTAAAGCAGAGTCTGCCTTGGCACTAGCTGGGCTTATCTCAGCTGTAAGAATCATCTTAAGACATTGGAAAAGCCAAATAAGGCCTGGTTTTACAGACTGAAGTTGAATACAGACAAAGCCTCCTCTGATCTCATTGCAAGACTGAATGATGGTAGGGGCAAATTCTACCAGGTCTGGTCCCTCATCTTACATTTTATTCAATTTCAAATGACCAGTGTCCCATAATATATGTATTGTCATGCATAAATGGTAGGTACTTATATAGCGCTTTTCTGTACATTAATGGCACCCAAAGCACTTTACAATACAAACCTCACATTCACCCATTCACACACACACTCATACATCAGTGGGCGGCTGCTGCCATGTAGGGCGCTACCAGGCCTCACTGGGAGCAATTTAGGGTTCAGTGTCTTGCCCAAGGACACTTCGACATATGGACAGTTCGAGGCGGGATTCGAACTGCCGACCTTTTGAACATTGGACGACCCGCTCTACCAACTGCAGCTGCCCACAATCCCTCACAAATATTTTTTTCTGTATCTTATCTTATCTTTATTCAAGGTGTGTGTGCTTTTTTTTTTATTATTGTGATGTGATGGCCAGAGGGCACGCCCCCTTTTTTTATCTCTCTCTCTCTCTCTTCTCAGGTGTTTGGTTAATGTCCTTGGTAACCTGATGTTTGGACAATACCTTTGTGACACGATGTTTGGACAAGTGTCTCCTCAGTGACCAGTGGGTGTGGCCACTGAGTATAAACAGATGGCCATGTTCGTTCCTGGCAGATCTTCGCAGATCTTCGTGGACGTCCCGCTGCCTACCATTGTTCGTGTTAATGTATTGTTCTTGCGCTAATAAATCTCTCCATACTGGAAACCTTCCCATCCTGTGCGTTTTATTGTCAAGTACTCCGAGTCAGGCTTGACAGTGATGTAATTCTTTTGCTGGTTTTCTATTTTATTGTCCTGACTGTGTAGTGGTTGTGTATAGTGCAAAGTGTTGATGTTAAAATGATATGTACGTTGTGTGTTTCCTGTTAAAAATCAATGAAAACTTTGATTATAAAAAAATAAAACAAAAAGAGTTGAGTGATGATGACATTAAGTCACATTTAGGGCTTTTATTGTGAAAGGATTGTGAAACATCCTGAGTTTTAACACCACTGTAAATTAACAGACACCTTTAGTAGATTAGAAGGAACAGAGCACGTTGTTGAGTTTTCGGGTTCAACTAATTTGACATTTGTGTCCTGTGATGACCATGAACATGTGGATGCTTTAATAATGATCCAACAAAAAGGGTTCTAAAGGTCCAGATGTTACTGAGCCTCACTGCTGTAGTTAAAACAGCTGTGGTCTGGATCTGAACTGGTCTGAAGGTCTGTGAATCTGGTTTATGCTGAGTTTCTGGGTTTTGGGGGATTCAGGTCCTCACATAAACTTTTAAAGTAAAACACCAACCCCTGTTCTTCAGATCTACTCACGGTTTTTCTTGTACATCAAAATCTCGAAGGAGTTCATCTCGTAGTTCTCGAAGGTCTGTCGGACCTTTTCACTCGTCTCTTTGTCTGTCAGTTCTCCGTACATGAAGCTACGGGAGATCACACAAATATAGCCTCTGATTTAACTGTTATTTGCTCATTATTTCTTATTCAGCATGATGAAAACACTGAAATGTTATTTGACAAAGTAAAAATAAAAGCATAAAATTAAAATGATAAATGCTGTTGGATGTTTTGGATGTTTTTAATGGTCCATCCTAGTGCTGGTGTGGTCGTACCTGCAGGTGCTGCTCTTCTGCATGACCTCGGCCCGATGGTATCCAGACAGTTTACAAAATCCATCATTACTGTAGACGATGGGCCAGTCCACAATCTGAGCGTTTCCCAGCACAAAGTTGGTATCTGATGACAGGAAGCAG
>JAPTGZ010000001.1:38689860-38703974 GCA_029814645.1 Fowleria isostigma | reverse complement strand
GTAAAAATACATGTAAATCTCTTCAAAATCACTGAAATCATAATCAGACCGGCCAGTTAAGGTGTTAAAGGTCTAGATATGTCTTTAATGGACGAGTGTGTAGAAATATTAGGTGTAAATATGCTTTAGATGTGTTTAAAACTGAACCGAAAATTAGCTGGGTTGTTGTTGGACTACAACCACTGCTGCTGATGTCGTACTTGGAGAGACTTTGTTGGAAGTCTTGACTTTGTTTGTTCAAATGTAGCTACATAACTAGAGATAAAACAAACTAAGAAGAAATTAAAACGGGTTGTAGAAATCCACTCGATTTCAGCCAAAATTAATATAAAGATAGATCTGCAACACCTGGAGGGTATTAGGATCCGCAAATGCACAAATAAATGTACCGAAGACTAAGAAAAGTGGGTTTAGCAAAATATCAGCTCATTAACACAACTTCCGTGTTACTGTATTTTTTTTATAGCACCCATGTCACCATCATTTGTCAGCACATTCTGAAACTGCATCAGTATTTTTTGACATTAATAGTTGCTGTAACATCAGAGTTTGTACATTTATCTGATGCTGAATTAATCACAATAGTCACAGTTAAATACCATCTTCACCTTGTATCTGACAGATTTGTTAAAAATACCTTTTAATAAAGCTCTCTGGGTTTTTTCTGGATCACAGTGAGGCTTAGGTGTTGCTGGAGTGAGAACCTGCGCTGGTTTAATCACTGCTGCCAGTTTAATACTCAAACACCTTTGATTCCAGTTTGGAGCTTTATTAGCTTTCATAGACACTAGATTTTGGCATTGGCTTCAGCTTGGCCAGCCATACATCTTTTTCAATGAGAAACCCGTCTGGAATCACGGGGCTTGATTCCAAATCTGAAGGTGGGACTAACGGGCACCGAGTAAACCAATCACAGATAAGACGGATGTGAAGCTTTTGTCAGAGAAACTGAAGAATACGGGCTGTAATCTGTAATTCCTTCCTTATTTTTGAATCTAACATCTGACAACAGTTGTAAAGAGATTTATGGACTTTGGACTGACTTTGACTTGCAAACAAAAAGTAGCTACAAAAAGAACTATCCTGCGATGAACTGGCGAAATGTCCAGAGTGTACCCCACCTTCGTCTTTAACTAGCTGGGATAGGCTCCTTGCAACCCCTCTTGACCTTAATGAGGATAAAGCGGGTTCAGAAAATGAATGAATGAAAAAGAACTATGACGCATTACAAAACACCCGCCCCTCCAGACTTGTGATTGGTCCGGTATACAATAGATTGTACATATTTCACAGTGACCAATTCTAGACTGTTCTCTCAGTATTGAATACACTGAGAAAACTGGACGGCTCAGACCCGGTCAGACCCACTGAAAACACAATTTTTGTTTATAAAATCAGATTTCATTTGTGTGTCCATATGGATATGTAAATGAAGCTAAATATGCCATTGTTTAGCAACAGTCGTCTTTATATGTATAAGTTCAATGAATATGTTTATAGGTTTTTCCCCAAGTGCATTCGTCTTCCTCATCCTCTTTGACCTCCTCGTGGAATATAACATAAAATCCACTGTTCAGCAGGTTTGTACAATGCAGAGATAAAACAAAGAAAATTACCTAGATGTGGATCAGTGCTGTGTCTGTTTGCTCATATGTTGTTTTCTTTGTAAGTTGTTTAAAATGTTGATAACCTTGTTTTATTCATTATTAAACTATAACAAAGCTGATCTTAGGTCTGTTTTTGCAATTCTGCTTTATTTTAAGTCTTACTGCTGCTTGTCTTAGGGAAGTTTATATTACCTTTTTTTTTTTTTTTGCCAATTTACTTTTTAAGGGTTGAGCAAAGGTATAAACTGTTTAAATGCCTCTTATATTACACTAGCGCATTGACCCATGGAATCCACGGGTTCTAGAAGCAGTAGAGTTGATCAAATGGGGAGATGACTCTTTTTTTAGAAGTCCATCTTATATACTCATTTACAGGGCTTCACATGATTACTGTATGACTTCATTACATCCACATGACTGGATCCATGCACTTAGAGGTCTGGAGATCGAAAACGAAATGTTGGAAGATTAAAATGTAAATAATCTTTTGGAAAAAAAAAAAGAGCAAATTATTGCTTAAATTCCATAAATGTTGTGAGTTGTGAAGAGTTGTTTTATAACATAAAACCCAAACCTCTCCACTCTAAGTTAGAGTGGGGACGATTTCATCCAATCAGCATTCTGTTCCTCATGTATGTGTATGGGGTTTGGTGTATCGCTTTGTTGTGCAAAAAAACAACTAATACCATCCAAAGTATTGGTCAGATAAATAAGCAGTTTTCACCTGTCTGATCCTTGACCCAAAATACATAAGTACTACAAAAGACTAGCTCTCTCCGGTTTTTACCCTCAGCCACACAGGCTATCAGTTGGTCGTCCGTCCATCCATCCGTGTGTGTGTGTGTGTGTCTGTCCATAAACTTTAGTATGCAGTGAGAAGTCAGGCCACTAGGGGCAGTCCTCCACAGAGTCAGCTGGAGTTGGCCATGTACCCTCCATGGTAGAGGTGTAACGATGCACGCATTTGTTTTGGATCGGAGCCTTTGAAACAATACAGACGTGTACCGAACAAATTTAGTAGTTTATGTGAAGAACACAAACACTCAGTAAGCAGGGCGGCTGTGCAGGGTTTCCTCTACATATATTCGGTATGAGGCACAGTAGCTGGTCGGCCATTCGAAGCATGTTTGGTTTCACTTTCTGCTTTCCATATGTTGTAGCTTTGTGGCACAGTAGAGTCCATTGGGTTCTTTATTGCGAAACTGTTTTTATTTTGCTGCTTTTCCACTAAAATTAGCGGGTCGACCCGCGTTTTTAAAAACCGCATCGACCTGCAAACAATCGGCATTTGGCCTTTCTCCGTTGACCAAAAAAAGCCAAGTCTGTCCCCTTGCTGGCAAGCTGCATGGCCTCCGCTTCCCCCGCTGTGCGTCTGGTGATGTCATCACGCTGGGATCACGATGATGATGATATCACAAGTGTGACAGAATTCCAGGAAGTAAACAATACAGAGCAACACGGAAGCGAGTCCGGCGCTGGCCAGTGTCCTTTCTTTTTTGTCCGTCCTCAAAATGGTCGTTCATGAATCTCGTTATCTTGCCGATGCTGCGTCATGTTTCTCAAACCTGTCTTGATTTGAATGCAAGCAGAGCTTTGTTATGGCGTGCGATATAAGACGTGACTGGCGCGATGTTATGATGCATCACGCAACGCTCTACGTTGTTACGTAAACTTGTGGGTTGACCCGCGTCTGGTGTTCCCATTGCATGCCAATCGGAGCTGAGCTGATTAAAGACAATTTTAACCTGTGTCGCTTGCCGAGTCGTTTGACGTGGATTGACGCGGGTCGGTGCGCCTTTTCCACTGTCACCAAAAGCCGATTATTAGCGGGTTTAAACGGGTTTTTTGGCCAGTGGGAAAGGGGTACATGTTACATCCTGTGTGCATGAAAAAAACATTCCACAAATTGGGAGCATAGAAATGTTGTTACACCTGGTTTTATTTTTTCCCAGTGTATTTTTTGCGACCATTAATGCTGAACCAAAATGGTCCTTAAATAAGGTAACTATGTCAAGACAATTTGAATCTGCTGATTGGTAAGTTGCAATTTGTCAATTTCTTTCCACAATACTCATCAGAAGTTATAATTTAAAAGGTTATTTTGCTAAATTTTCCTCTGGAGGAGCATGCCATGAACCCCCCTAGTATTACTAGGTTACCAACATAGAACACCGCTGCTACAAAAATTTCTAGGGGAAACACTGCACATGTGCATTACAACTCACAGGTCGCAGTGAATCAAGTCAAAGTCAGCTGTATTATCTGTTTTGTCATATGTACATCGCATACAGAACACTGAAATTACAAAACTTCAAGGCCCCATGGTACAAAATGAACATAGTAGAAAAAGATACTGTAAAATAGAAAAAAATAGAATAGAATAAAACTATAAGCATACATAAAATATATTATAACTATATACAGCAGGGGTTGAGGAGACAATAAATACACAAAAACAGACAAAGGTGCAACAGTGACGCTAAACATATCAGTTACTGAGTTAATCTATGAAGGTATAAAACATTTAGTAACACACAGAATATTGTTGAAATTTTTGTGTTTGGAACTAAATTGAGTTTGGCACCCTAGACAGTTATTTTTAGGTACTGTTTATCTTATTATTGTGAATCTGTTTTATCAGTTTTAGTATACCTTATCTTTTAGATCTATATATTTTTATTAGTTTTACTATATTTTTACCCATATCCTTGTACAGCACTTTGGACACTTTGCCTTGTTGTAAATGTGCTATAGAAATAAATCTGATCTTGACTTTGTTAATATCTTCAGTATAACTTTTGCACTTGGTAAATTCATCCTGCAGACCGGACTGGAACCTTTGACGGGCTGGTTTTGGCCCTCGGGTTTTATGTTTGACAGCCCTGCTCTAAACTATTGGACTTATGTATTTCCACATTTGATGTAGCTAACATAATTTAAGATGGTTCCAGTGTTTTCTTCAAGTTTGTATATAAATACATATTTTGCATGAAATTAAACAGTATCACATGATTTTAGAGTTATTACCATATTTATAGATTGGAGACTAAGTAAAACTACACTGTAAAAAAATGACCATAGAATCAACATCAAAAGTCATAAAATTGCAACATAAAAAAACTGTAAGTGAAAATACAATGTGAAGTTGTTTATTTGAACAGATTTGTGCTAACAATTAAATCAAATATAGCTGTAGTTTTTAACGGGAAGAGTATATTACCAAAACAAATCTGTATATAGAAATTACATATTTCTCTTGTTTTCAGAAAATAAAACTGAAAATTGAAAAACAATGTGGTGCTGTTTAAATTGCAAGACCATAATGTTGAAATAACAGCCTATTCTCACACTTTAAAAAAAACCCAGAAAAAGTAATTTTAAAAATTTCATTTAACATGTTAAACATATAAACACCACCAAAATACAATGATGAATTCATGTGTTTATGTTAAATCTACATGTTACTCCGTAAACATACTTTTGGTTTGATGTGTTTTTCACAGTATTGTTCTGGTAATCACAGCTGGCAGATTTTTTTCATAAAAACAGGACTTTCTTTTTTGTTTTTTACATAGTGTCTTTACTTAGTAATGTTATTACCTACAATTATCTGAAACTGTGTTTATGTCTAATGATACAGTTTTTACTGTATTATTAGACATACCTTACCTAAATATCAGTAATAATACAGTTTTTACTGTATTATTTGACATACCTTATCTAAATATCAAGTTATTATTATATTTTTTCTTATACAAGTTTTCATATTTTTATACTCATGATTTTAGTTCTAAATGAAAGTTGAACAAACCTGATGTAAACTGTAGATTTTAATGATTCACAAAAGTACTAAATCTCTTGTATTTTATGATTTTGTACTTGTTCTCTCTGTGGTCAGTATTTTTTTGCTCTTTCATTGCAATAAATCTAAAGTCAACTAGTGCAGTTTGATGAACAGGGAGGGTTTAATGATTTTATTTTTGATGATCAGATAATTTTTCTCATCGACCAGTAAAACACTCAAAATGATTAAATAATAAAATATTTGTTCCACATCATAGTTTTAACTGAAAATGTTACATAAATGAATCATAAAGAATCATTATTATCACAACTGTCATGAAAACAGAGACTATATGACAATGATTATTATCTAATCATCTGTAATCTTTTCACATTCAGAGTTTTGGGTTCATGCTTAAATTAAGTGTGTTTAATGAGCATAAATGTGACTATGATCATTTAACCCAAACCTTGATTCTGACTTGTAACTACAATTTTTGTTTTATAATTAAAACATCACAAAGTTTAGACTGAACGTTTAACTCGTTAGATCTGACATGGAATCCGATTTGGTCTATCAATCATAATCGGATTAATAAATATTGGTAAATCTGTAAAAGGTCCAATCCGTTCGGACTGATCCCATTGATAAACCTCTGTATGAACGGACCGGAACAGGGACGTGATCATGACGTGGTCCAGTCCTGTGTTTTACACATCACTGATCTGCAGGTGACATTAAACCGGTTATGGTTCGTTGTGTTGAATAAACAGCTGGTGCTGCATGGGGCACGTGCAGCCTCCAGACGCCTGATGGGAAACCGAACGGAACCACGGGACGTTGAATAACATACGGCGGAGGCGGACAGAGCGGGTCACCTACCGTTGGATCTGCGGACGATGTTCTCCAGGAACGTGTTCTGAGGGGCCACGAGCCCCCGCCGTCCTCCCGCCATCCTACGTCCTCCCGCAGCGCGAGGCAACGCCGCTTCCCGCCGCTCACATATCGGATGCTGCACGAGCCCCCCCCTCCGCCCCCAAACTCAGCAGGACCAGGATTGGCAGATGGCTGCAGCACGAGCACAGAGGAGGAGGAGGAAGAAGAGGTAGAGAGACCTCACAGCAGACTCAGAGAGAGAGGGAGAGAGAAAGAGAGAGAGAGAGAGAGAGAGAGAGAGAGAGAGAGAGAGACAGGTAGAGACCAGCAGGGAGAGGGCGGGGTCTCTATGACATCACTGTTTCCACAAGTGAGTGGTTTCATGCAGGTCCATATGTTTAGATCAAGATCCTCAGTGTACACGGACCAGATGAACCTGGATTACACATGAGACCTGAGACTGGATCAGTTCAGGATCCTCTGTTCATAAAACACCTAGTCTGAGGTCTGGTGGTCCCATGATCTCATCAACCTGCACAATGATCAATAATGTGAAGCGCTTTGGGGGACGTAAAAAGCACTATAGAAAATCTAATCCATTACTGTAATAATAATAATAATAATAATAATAATAATTATTATTATTATTATTATTATTATTATTATTATTATTATTATTATTATTATTATTAACAAAGATTAGCCAAACACAGATCAGCTCCCATATTGGGCTTAATCCACACCACAGGTCCCATCAGGTCCATCAGGTCCATCAGGTCCATTAGGTCTCAATAGATCCATCAGGTCTCATTAGATTAATCAGATCCATCAGTTCCATCAGGTCCATCAGATCCATCAGATCTATTAGATCCATCAGGTCCATCAGATCCATCAGGTCCATCAGGTCTCATAAGATTCATCAGGTCCATCAGGACACCTATGTCACAAAATGATAAATTCCATTTTTTTTCCCATGAAACTGTAAAAAAGTCCAAAACTTCAGTGTTAATTTGGTGTTTGTGACATTTCCTCAGACATTATCAGGGGTGTCATGTTCTTCCAGATCAAAGGTCAACATCAGGGAAACTGCTCATGAGGTCTGAAACTTCTAAATGAATCCTCTGGATAGACCTGATGTGATAACATTCATTTACTACATGAGTAGTGTCAGGATCTGAAGGGTCCACGTCAGAGCAGATGGTTTATATCAAAGTTTATCTGAGGTTCTGTTTGGAATGTGGTCCTCTAGAACCTGGAACCTGGACAAACCCAGATGGATAATGATGTCCTGACGTCTGATTCACCCAGTGTGTCCACATGTAAAAGAAACACTCCACCGTTTAGTGGATTTTGAAGTCCAGGTGAGTCCAGCTGAGCCTTGGTGGGTCCAGGTGAGTCTGGGTGAGTCCAGTTTAGTCTGGGTGAGTCCAGGTGGGTCTGGGTGAGTCCAGTTTAGTGTGGTTGAGTCTGGGTGAGTCCACATGTCATCCTTGAGTCACATGTTTCTGATCCTGTGTCCTCAAACATCTCATCATGTCTTACAGGGCTGACTAACCCTCCTCCTACATCACTGATCCTCAGTCCTCCTCAGCCCACCTGGAGGTTGGAAACCTGACGCTGTCCTCAGCTGCTCTGCTCTTAATTACTCGTTAACATAACTGCTTGTTAAGTTAATGACTCTGCAGCAGATAGTCACACTGTAGTAAACACATAATCCTCTGAGTTTTACACATGTTCCTGTTGCTATTTCACAATAATAGCACTAGAAAGACTGTGTTTTGAAAAAGTTAAGGGAAGTATGGTTCAGCAGCAGATCCTGGACCGTGTCTCCAACATGAATCTGATTCTTTAGTTTGTTGAAGTGCAATACCACTGACGGCCACTAGAGGTTGCTCCACAAAACCCTATCCATGGCTCAGGGTGTTTTCACACTGGGTATCTGGATCTGTGCTGTACTTGGATACACTCACACCTTTCCTGCAGATGTTCCGTTCATGAGCCCGTGCCCGAGTACGAGTGGGTGTTACAGGACTGAAACAGTAGGTGACGATGTGGAGGGAATTCTGTCACTATCCAACAAACCCAGAAGTCAAACCCAGAAAATAGTTGTCTATCTGTTAGCGTGTTTGAGGCAAAGAGAAGAAAAGTGACCTTTGTTGTCTCTGATATGTAACTGAGTGGTCGGGTTGTTAAGGTGAGCCTGTGCCACATGGATCCAAGGCTTTTTTCAGGAGACAACAGTTCAGGAGTTTGTTCACCGCTCTAGTTTCTGAGCAGCGATTAGGGTCACTTCTGTTATCCAAGTGGTGAATAGATGTCACGTCTGGTCTTACATCCATGATCCATGCCAGAGTACGGATCACTTCCACACATACATGTACCATACTGGAGTCCGCTCAGTCCATACTCAGGACTACCTTCTCAGCTGGACTCAGGCACAGTACTCGCACACAGGATGTTTGCATTCATACTGACAAAATTAAGCAGACTAAGTAACGCTCTCAGACTGAATTGGACTGTGATGTTGTTTCATTCTGGTTTCAGTGCTTTTATTCTTTCTCCATTAATTGGATTTTATGACTTTGACAGCTGTAGTTATGGTTAATAAACTAAGACATAACACAACTTTATTTATCATGCCATTTTTTTACAGTTTAACTGAGTCAGTAAGTTAGCATTTAGCATTAGCTAACTTGTGACTCTCCCTCCTAGGCCTGGGTCTACCTTGGTGCCCCTTACAGGAGGTGGTCTGGACCCAACCTGGACACTGAGAAGTGTTGAACCATAACTGGATGATCAACACCTCATAGTCATGCAGCTCCACCCATTTTATACTAATATGGTTACTTCTTGTTCCAAACAGCTAAGGGAACCCAGTGGTTGCTGCTTTTCCTCAGAAATAAGAGAAAAGTGCCCATTAAGGATACATACATAGAAGTGACGGCTCAGCACTAGGAAGAGAAAGCACTAGGGTGGAGAGGAGAGCTCCACACCCCCACTTCCATTCATAGCATGTGACAGGGTTATGGCAGTGGTTCTCAAACTTTTTCTGTCGGATGATCTACCTGCACCAACTTCACCCCTGTTCTAGATGCATTGTCCACATTATCAGTGGAAAAGACACTTGTCAGTGACATGACTGAGATGATCATGAACTCACAGAGTGGTTTTCTGTGACGTCCTCTGGGAGGCGACTTCTTGCTCTCAGCAGGAAAACCAATAGTTATTATGGCAAATCTTATATTCCCTCTGCCATCAGGCTTTTAAATGCCGGTGGTAGTGCATAGTGTACTTGTTAATTTCCATGTGCTTTTAGGGTGTTTTTAAAAAATCTGTTTTATTTTCTTATTTAATGTGACAGTTGTATATGTCACTACTGCACTTTATGACTGACCCTTCAGTTGTCCAGTACTTGACAGATATGTGTGTATTGTTGGATGTGTCTAATGTCCTGTCCTTTGCTGTGACCCATGTATGCAAACCAAAGAAATAAAGTGATTTAAATCTTGAATTTTGACTCTTTAACAAGAGTCAAATAAAAAGTTGCAAAATGTGTATGAAAGATAAACAAGTGAAATTTTCATGACTGAAAACACATACTGTGTATTTTTATTTTAGTGTAAATTAATATGTGGTTATAGTGCAGCTGAAAACTGACGTGGATTCTGCACCCCACTAAAGAGTAATTTCACCAGCCGCCGCTGATACAGAGTTGTTTTTGTCTTATGGTTGAATCTTGGGTTGAGATGATGGTCTGGTGAAGTTGTCAGATCTTTGTGCGGTGTCTCCCTCTGCTGGTCATCAACACTCAGTGCAGGAAGTTTGAAAAACAAGGAAAAGAACAAACAGAATTTACCGAATAATCGACAGTTTATTAAAAGTCCAATAAATCTGCGGGTTTGATCACATCTAGGTTTAGTGCTGCAGTTACACCAAGGGTATTCATGATGCTTAGCTCATGTATTTCCTTCAATCTTTGCGTTTTCTCTTAATGTTTTCACTCTTATGAATTTATTTGACTGTAATTCAGATTAAATGCTCTTTTCTTCCAGTTTTCACTTAATTCTGGATTTATTTTTTATTTAATTTTACTTTATTACTTTCTGTTCGGCGGAAGGATCTGCAGCCGCAGCAGCCGCAGTGCTGCCAGACGGTGCGTCTGAAACCTTCCGCCGCGTTGGTTAGATCCAGTCGGTTCTGGTCTGTAAATCGGTAAAAAGACCGGTAATGTCCAACCCTTCACATCCAGCTGGTGTCCGGAAACGGAGCAGAGTGTGACCGGCTGCCAGGTATCAGTGTACGGGGTGAAAGCTCTATTTTATCTGCAGAATTAGCGCAAGGTGGCGCTGCGGCCGCGGAGGGAACTGCAGCACCGAGGCTCCGGGTCCCGCTGACATTTTCTACCGACACCGCGGCTTCAAACAGCCGATTTCAGCACCAAAATGCCGGGGATGATGGACAAAGGCTCGGAATATTTGGGCAAAGGTCGCTCGAACGGTACCAAGAGTCCGTCCAACGCGTCCAACGGACATTTTTCTGACGAAAGCGGCAGCGACGACGAACACGGTGAGGGTAGCCTCGAACAACCTCCGGACGCTCTGGTTCTGCGCCTTTTTCTCTGTGTGTCTGTGAAATAAAGCTGTTCTGTGCTCGTTTTCCGTGTATTCCAGATGTGGGGATGCGGGTCGGGGCGGACTACCAGGCCACTATCCCGGACTTCGAGCCCGGTGAGGTTCTGTTGGTTGTACCTGACGGACGGTGGTAGCCTCGGTCTCCGTCGGTAACAGTGAAGTTTACACAGAGTAGAGGAACAGAACACATGTTACTGACAAACACAGCCCGAACAACGCTTCAGAAATGTCAAATGAATGTCTAATTAATGAGGGTTGTTATTGTTTGTTAAATTCAAATGGTCTGTTGTGATAAACCTGGGCTTCAGTAGGTGAACAGACAGTATTTAATCACATATTAGTTGGGGATGTGTTTTGGTCATTTCCATTAGTTTTAATGAACTCATGTCTGTAGTGGAATTAGATCAACTTCACTTTAATATTAACACCATGTACAGTCAGTATAAAAACAATACAATGCAACTGTGACACTAAAGACATGAATAAACAAAGTTAAAGAATAAAACAAATGATCTAAACTATAGCTCATGACTCCCAGAATGACCTGATCCATTTATTGCAACAGTTTAACAGATTTTTTCTCTCTTCTATGACTCTCCGACTGATTTCTGTTAGTTTGCATTTGTGAGTTCCAGGGCCATTTCTAGCTTCGTGAGGGCCCTAAGCAAGATGCTGTTGGGGGGGTCTTAGTTTATCAAACATAATAAAGCCCTTTAGATGGTCTACTAAGATGTTACATTCTATTATACTTCATGAGCAAAACAGGCTAAAGCCAAAATTAAACATCTTAAGTTGAGCCACTCAGGCTTAAGTTACACCAGTGGTTCTCAATCTTTTTCTGTGGGCCCCTCCTTTGGAGAATGAAAAGTCTCCAGGTCTCCCTCAACCCCAACACCATTACACCAATGGAACAATTATAACTTTTATTGACAGAAACATCAATATTGTAACAATACTTTTGGCTTTTCCTTGAATATTTTAATAACTTCTATTTTTGCTTGAATAATATAAACTCAACCAGACCACTCCCTGAGACAATATTTATACAAATAAAATAGGAAATGTGCAGTTATCTACAACTATGACAATAAAGTTTCTTCTCTTAGAACAACAAACAAATGTTGGTAAAGGACAAACTGTGTAAAAACTGAGTAAAAACACAAATATGTCCCATGTTTCTCCTCCAGTCCAATCCATGTCCTTTCTCCAAACCTAAACTTTTTGTTTAGTCTAGAGACACATCATCATGGCAACAGATTTGTTTGGTGTACATCCCTAAAATGAGTCGAGGGTGCTCTAACGCTAAAACATTAGTTCTTGAAGAAAAAAAAAACACCCAGGGGGTGATCCCATGACCGTCCCTGGTAAGCCTTCACGTCGCCCCCCTGGGGAACCCACCCCACAGTTTGAGAACCACTGAGTTAAACTGCTAAAAATAACTATAATACGAGGAAAACAACAATCCTCTATATGTCAATAAATAAAACAGATTTTGAGTGTTAATAAAAAATGTTTACTTTAAATAAGAATATACAACAAGCACTGAGATAACATCTGTTTGATGCCATTACTGTGTCTGTTTTAATACTGTGGGCCCTAAGCATTCACCTAGTTTGTCTGTAGCAAGAAACGGCCCTGGTGAGTTCTATTATGGGTCCAGCTCATTTTGGTGGATGTTCATTTAGAAACAAAACCAGAAAACTAGAGTTTTGTATTTCTGGAGTTTGCATGACATCCCATCAACGGAGACAAACCCTCATCTATAGTCATGAAAAAAATTATTAGATCATCAAAAGTCCTCAAAAACAATTGTTATGTAATCAAGTACTAACTCCTGTGTGTCATGTGACTAAAACAAGTAGAAAAGAAAACATGGAAAGCGTAAAAGCACTTTCTGTCAGTACAATGCGATAGCTATTAATGTAAGAACTTATGTGATTGTGGTTATTATCAAGAAAACCATGGAAAATTGATAGATATCAACTCTGAAATGAAAGTCTTATGAGTTATCTTTAGTTTATCCTTATATTTGTCCAAACAAATGTACCCTTAGTTGTATGAGGCATTAAAATGAACAAGAAATTGATAAAAACAGGGTGATTTAATAATTTTTTTCTGTGACTGTAGTCCATAGATGAGTCCAAAGTGATGACATGACACAAAATAAGTAAATTAAAAAAAAAAAAAGAATGAAAACTGGCAAAGATGCAACAAAAGTAGTTTAACAGAACAACAGCAAAGTTGTTTTGATAATAAGACGATAATGGTGAAAATAGACTCAGTGTTGTGACTGCAGTACTTCATGACACGTTATTGTAAGTCCAGGTTTGTGAACGTCCACCACAGTCTAGTCCTCTGTCCATGGTCCTGGTTTGGATCTGGTCCAGCTGATGAACCCTGAGCAGTGTCTGTGTTTTGCTGGTTCCAGGTTCAACTAAATACACAGATAAAGACAGCGGGGGGATGCTGGTTTGGTCTCCGTATCACACTATCGCCGACTCCAAATGTAAGTGAACGCTAGAAGTGCAGTCCTCTATGAGGTCCTCAGATGGGCTGGACTAACTGTGTGTTTGTCTCCACAGTGGACGAGTACATCGCCATCGCCAAAGAGAAACACGGATACAACGTGGAGCAGGTTGGTAGAAACGATTCACACCTGGTTTAGAAGCTGGTTCTGGTCTGGGCCTGTTGTCTGTGGTGGTCCAGATCCATGTTATTAAACCTCTGAATGGTCCGTCCTTCAGACTGCTCAGACACGACATAGAATAACAGGAAATAAAAACAGGCCTGAATTATTCAGATTTTTAACAATTAGTTCCAGATTTCCTGTTAATTGCATTATTTATAATTTTTAAAAATACTTTCTTTATGCATTTTTGCATTGTATATATCATACCGTAAGACAAAACTACATAAAACAAATTAACATAAAAAACCTAATTCAAGGTTTATATAAAAGTGCTTATAAAGCAAAGATAAAGATGAACACAAACTTAAAAAAAAAGAAACAAAAACAAAACAAAAACCTCCCACAAAACTTCATCACACAAAATAAAATACACACAAATTCAAACAATGAGGCTATTAAAGTCACCATTAAATGTCCACCAGAGCATGCCAATCGCAAAAGAGTAGGTGCTTATTATAGGGGGTTCAGGTCAAAATTTGTCTTTTGTCCTAGGATGCTGATTCTTATGTCATATGATAGAGCCAGGT
>JAPTGZ010000001.1:38502241-38512986 GCA_029814645.1 Fowleria isostigma | reverse complement strand
ATAATAATCCTCAACTTTACTCTAAAATTTTATGAACATCTACATGATTAGTAAATTAAATGTTTGAAAATACCTGATGTTCACTGAAAAAAGACATAATACAGAAAATAATATTACAAACAATTGCGAAAAACCAGTTAAGGACAGTTAAACATAGGGGGAAAAAAATTAATTTGGGAAGTGCCACAAATGTCACACTGGGTCCTTATCGGTTAATACCTTAAAAAAAGTCTTTAAAAAGGTATTACATTTGATATGGTAGGTCTTAGTTATGTTGCCTTAAACCTGTTGGCTGTATTATATTTAAATGTGTCTGTTAAATGTCCAAACTGCAAAGAAAGAAACTTCAGTCGACTCAGTTCCACCCGTTCCAACTCAACAATTTATACCAAAATTAGGTGGGAATCAAGGCATTGAAGTAAATAAATACATTTCCCTAAATTCTAGGAGTTAAGAATTTTTCCTAATATGGCTGTAAAATGGGCATTAAATTCTGTTTTAAGTAACCTTAAAAAGGTCTTAAAAAGTCTTAAATTTAGCTTGTAGAACCTGTGGGAACCCTGTCAACAGGCAGGATGTCCTATTAGCTTCCATCAGTATCCAGGTGATTCTTTCACAAATTAATGCATTAATGTGGATTAATCCATCATCATCATGATTACTCTAATTTAAAATTTTAATACAATTAACCCATCTGCAGCACAGAAAGACTCTGGACGTCACTGTGCAATGCATTTCAGATAGTTTGTCCAAGTTGAGTTATTGTCACACATGTAAATGGACAGTTGAACCAGTAGCGACAGACACAGATAAAGGTGGAAGACGCTAAAGGACCCTCTGGATGGAAATATGAGTATGAAAAAACCAAGACAGAACAGTGGACCGATATAAAGTATTATACACACTCTGCAGGAAGGAGTTTTCTTTTCATCGAAGCACTTCCAGCTTAATTAAATAACCACATTAGCACAAAGCATATGTTAGTCTGGGGTTCTGCTAGCACTTCAGCTAACATGTCACCCAGCTTGCGACAAACACATTAAGAGCATATATGTTCCCTTCTTTCTTGAGTCTGTCTGCTCATGAAAAAATGAAATGCAATTAATATAAATTAAAAATGAATGGTATTCAATCATGATTGATCAAAATTAATCCACAGCCACCCTATGATTAATCTGATAACAAATTTTAATCATTTGACAGTACTACCAATTAAGTTTTGTTTTTACGGAATACTGGAAAATAAACTTCAGACTCAGTTGTGGAGATTCTACTCTTTCTAACAAGGTATAATATGAATATATAAACAAAAGATTTATTGAAAAACTTTAATTATTTGATTGCTGGTGATCTGCTGGGAATGAAGGGGTTAAACCAAGCCTCGTTCAGGTCTAAACTCAGACCAGGATCACGTCTTAGATTTCAGAGAAGACCAAATCTAGAAAATAGAATCACTCATCAAAAAGAAATAATGCGTCTGTGTCAAACCACAGTGTAGACCAGGGGAGTCCAAACTACGGCCCGTGGGCCAACTGCGGCCCGCGGCCCTTTTCATAAAATGCATCACCTTTGGCTTACCAGCATTTATGATCAGAGGAATATTATACACACACATGAAAAAAAATCTATTTAATGTGTCACCAAAATGTGGCAGCAGTGCCATATAACTGCACTGTACATCCATAACAAAAACTATAAAGAAAAAGAGGAAAGTTGACTGAGAGGGCTGTGAGGACAAGACTATGACCTGATTTACTAAAGTTATCATGTGTAAAAACATGTGTAAACTTGACTGTACATGCAAAACCACGTTGAATCTATCGACAGGACGCACCGAGGGTTGCATCAAATGGGTCAAATATCTGGTCCCACACATTTAGTGTTTGTATTGATGAATATGGAATATGGGTGTTTCTGCCAGAATGCACAAAATTATTGGAAGGAGGTAATGCAAATATATATTTAGTGTGTGTAATCTGATGTATCAAACCTAAACTGATATCAGTGGATGATTTTGCGCCTATACTGACCACGTCTAAAAGCAGGTTTTAACTGGCATGGCTCTGCACAAAACTCGCTGCAATTTTTATGGAGAAGAGGAGTAAGAGGAGGATAGACACAACTAAAGACATTAACGCATAATTAACCTTTACTTAACCAGTAAGTCCCTTCAGATAAGTTCTCTCTCTGTAGGTAGACCTGGCATCAGCACCGACATTAAATATCAACGATGTGGTGGTGCATCACTGTTCCACTGTATCTAATGTCGGAGCCACAGTGACACTAGTCTGGTCCACAGACCTCTACCTCTAAACCCGTGGTGATAATTCTGTGATATTCCCAAGGAAGTGAAATCAATGTAAGTCAAGAACAGGCATCAGCCGTGACCCACAGGATCCTCTGATTCAAATATAAATGCACCAGGACCACTCAGCATCTACTGATCCAAACACAGACAGTCTGGACCACAGTCAGATTTAATTCAGTCAATTTAATTTATCTTGTATTGGTCAAAATCAGTTTTAAATATATAAGGACTCATGGCATTATGTCACTTTGTTTTACACTTCTTAATAAGATGATGTTATGTTTCTGTTCATATGTATTGAACTTAAAAGTTGACAGACATTAATTATCAATTAATTAATTGTAATGTTTAAAATTAACCTCATATATTTCAGCTTCTTGATTATTTTTTTCTCAGACAGATATCATTTCATGGTATATGGCCTTTATATATTAAAAGCAGAAAGATTTTGGTGAGATTTGGTCTGTTTAGATTTGTCATACATGTAAGAAATTAAACTATGTTGTTTGCAATAAACTTTCCATAAAATAGGTCATTGTATATTTTAATGATTCAAGGAACGTCAGCAGAATGGTTGGCCCTCACAAATGTTTAGCTCATCAGATTGGCCCTCTTTAAGAAAAGTTTGGACACCCCTGGTGTACATGGTCTGATCAGTAATTGGTTATTACAGCTGTCAATCATATATTAACCCCATCTGAAACACCTGTGATTAGACAGTGTCCAGAAAAGAGTCCAGGAAAACAGGTGGAAATCCTGTTTCCTCTCACACATGTTCATCATATTGAGTCCATTTACATGACCATATAAATTCAATAACTCTGAATAATCAGATAATTGTAATGATCAGATTTGATATGTACATGCACTTCAGAAATATAATAATTAATAAACCCTGGTTTAGACATTTCAGTCCATTATTGGATTACTTTTGGAGTTCGTACGTATATATTGATAGTAGAATCAAACTTCCTGTTATTGTCTTCAACTCATGTTAGACTATGTCACTTCCATTTTCTTCAATTTCATTGTTTTTTCACATGTGAAGACATAATGGAATAAAATAAAACAGATTAACAGGTAATCATACATGACGACATCAAAGTATTGGGGAGAAATCCAGGTGTTAATCTGATCTCATAATCACTACTTGTTATCTGATAAAACACCACAGATTATACTGTTTATATGATCACTAATATCTGATAACTCCACCGGTCAGACATTGATCAGAGTATTAGCGTGAACGTAAACAGACTCATTGTTTTTTATTCAGCTTTGTGACTGAGTTTCATTTCAGTTTCAATCTGAAAGCTGCATCTGTAGTGAAAATTCTAAAGCTCCAGATTAATTTAATAGTTTATAATAATAGTTAATAGTATTGACTATTGACCCTATCCAAGTCAAGTTTTATCTCCATCTTTTATCCCTACATCCAGGTTAAAAATCTATAATAATCAGAAATGACAAGACTATCCTGATTATCCTGATCAGATTATACTGTTTACATGATCATTAATAATCTGAGAACCCCACAAATCTGATAAAATAATCAGAATATTGGTAAGAATGTAAACGGACTCAATATGATGGAGAGAATTATGAGATTTATCAAACATTACAGCTTTAACTGTTTGATAATAATAATTGTACTAACTGTATCCAATTTTCCATCAAACCCAGAGGTCTCAAAATGCTTCTGGGGGCCAAATCCAACCTGCCCACTGGTCCAGTCCAGCCCCCGGGATGAA
This sequence comes from Fowleria isostigma, assembly GCA_029814645.1. Taxonomy (NCBI): domain Eukaryota; kingdom Metazoa; phylum Chordata; class Actinopteri; order Kurtiformes; family Apogonidae; genus Fowleria; species Fowleria isostigma. Next base: position 38,508,927 of record JAPTGZ010000001.1, on the reverse strand, counting down.
TTTGTGAAGTGCAAAAATTACACTTAAGATATTAACAATCAAGGACGTTGAACTAATTTTAGTTCAGGTTCCACATTCAGATCAATATGATCTACAGTAAAATAATAACATAATAACCTATAAATAGTGACAACTCCATTTTTCTAGGTTCTAGGTTCAACTGGACTAGTTTGGCTCTTTGGAAGCAAAATTAGTCCAGCTGAACCTCAAAGAACTACCAAGAAGAACAATGACCTGAGCAAATGAGAAATTGTTAATTTTAGTTCCAAATTCTGAATTTTTTACAACATTATACCTGTTTCCAAATGCAGTAGTGAGCGGTGGCCTCTACTGCACAGACTTCACCACCAAGAAAAGACATCTTCAGTGACAAAAAAAACCCAAACCAAAACAACAGTACGATGAATTGAATGCACTCAACAGCTGTAATCAGCAACTATCTACAACAAACAACCAGCTCAAGATAAATTTCACCAAAACTGGAGATCATTTAGGTGCAAATATAAACTATAAGCTTCCTCCAAGACTGGAGGAGAATGGAATATTAATACTACTGTTACTGGGAGACCAATGAATCATTCAATCACCAAAGACAGGTATGAAACCACCGCACATTAATGACACACACACACACACACACACACACACACACACACTGATCGAGTCACATAAATTCAAACCCAAACCCGTTTCAAATGCACAATACACCAAAGGTTACACAAGACAGGTAAGAGAGGTCCAAAGAATGACACATGCAAAATAATAATTACTGTGTCAATGGACAGTTATTATAATAATCACTGAGCTGTCGTCATGCGCCTTGCACCGCTGTGTACCCTGGACGCACTGAAGGATAAATCTCTTGGCTGACCTGGGGACGGGATTCCCCCAGAGGAGCTGGTGGGACTGGGGAGTGGGCTGCTATCTCCAGACCCGGACCAGGATAAATGGATATAGGACAGACCACGTAATTATGCACAGTGCAATAATTATTTCATTAAATATCGATGTCAAATACAAGACAGTCACCAAAATAGTGGATGTCCCAGCAGTGCAGTAATAATAACCCCCCTGTGTGAATAATAATCAACTGTTTTATAACAGGTCTACCTTAAGACAAAGTCCATCCATCGGTCCGAAGTGGGCGTCAGTGTCAGACAGCAGCAGAATGTTTTTCTTTTAACTTGAGCTCCAAAAGTCCTCTTTCTATTGACATCAGTGTCAAACCTGATCCAGGTGGAAGACTTGTCACTTGTAAAAATAGAACTCTAACAGTCCACCTGTGTTTTCTTTACAGTCCATCATCCATCAATACCGCTGATCATTTTCGGTCTTCAAACACGTTTCCTCTGTATTTTCATTTTTCTTCCAGTCCAGTTCTGGAGTTAGCCTTCCATTTTTGTATTATTTTAAGTTTGTCAGTGAATATTCACCTTGAAAAAGGCAATACTGGTAAAATAACCACATCACTCTCCTTTTCCGTCTTCCTCCTCTCCTTTCTCAACTCGAATTCTGAACTCTACTGAGCATGTGCAGTGAAGTTACTGCTGTTGGGAGAAAGGCCTCCAGAAGTCCTGTGGTCGTATTTTTTTGTCCCACCCACCCAGAATCAAACCATGATTGTTCAATTCACCTGTCACTCTGAAACCAAATGCACAGCCTGGCGGTGATGCAGTCCTGCATGCAGTCCTAACCAGATCTACACAGATACTGATGATTCTGATTGGAAAACAGGTTTCAGGACAGTAACTCTTTCATTACTGATGTGAAGTTAACAGTACGTTTAACTTTAGAATGTGTATAAGGAAAAAAATTATTGAATAAATTGTAACAAATGAAATTAAATAGAAATTTTAAAATAATTATTAAGTTAATATTCATGTAATTTAATCCTGAAATTTTCTAGGACTTTTTTGAAGGTGTAGAAGGCCCTGACGGTTCCCCTCTGACCTAATGTTTGTGTAACATTGTGTGTAACATGCATGCATAAATGGTATGTCGATGCATAATATTGTTAAAACTACACTTACTTTTTTTTATATTTCAGGTTTTTTTAGGTTATTCACAGGTTTTTGTGAACGGACAGTTTATAAATGTAAATGTTTTTCAGATTTTTTTTTTTTTTATTGCACTAAAACAAAGAGAAAAACTGTCATTATTTATAGGTTATGATGCTATTATTTTACTGCTCCAGCCCACTGGAGATCTACTTGGGCTGAATGCAGCTCCTGGAAGAAATTAGTTGGACCCCCCTGCATCAGAATATAGATATGATTAGACGAGGAAACTTATTATTGTTATTAATTATTTAAGGAGAAGAGGTGGGAGTTTATAAGGTATACTTCTACTCACTCCTTTTTGAATATGTATTTTATGTCTTATGTTTAAATGTTTTGTCTGTTTATTTATTTTTCTTTTTTTTGACATTCATATTCAAAATAAATACTCCAATCAATCAATCAATCAATCAATCAATCAATCAATCAATCAATCAATCAATCAATCAATCAATCAATCAATCAGAACAGGATGACGCCCAGAGAACCAAGGATGCTTCTACTACAGTGTACAATTCTGCGTCTGAGACAGAGGAGGTAAAAGTCATAATACTAGAGAAAAAGCACTAGAAGCAGAAGAAATACTACATGGTAGAAATACTATTGTAGTACTACACAGTAGAAGTACTACATGATGAGAAACTCAACATACTCTGAAAGAATGAAATGTCTTAAAAGGAAAAAACTGAGAAGTATTTTAATGAGTAATGAGGAGACACCACTGGTACATGAGGGGTTAATAGAACATATGTATGTTTATGTGAGTACCAACTCTCAGATAAATGAGGTTACCCCATAAAGACCAAACATCCACTGGTGTCCAAAACCATCTACTGATGGTAAGTGTTTAATAACTTCTAATCCAATCAATCCATGTCGATAATTGGTGAAAAATGCAGTTTGTCATATTTTCATGGTCATCAGATATGACCCATCTAGACGTTCAGAGGCTCCATAGATACCGTGGAAACGCTGTCATCTTCTAAAACATTGATTCACTAGTAAAACCCATGGAGCTGGATCAGTGACAGTGGATGGAGATGCTTGTTTTATATTTAATTATTTATAACTTTGCTGAAAAAGTCACTTTGTCTTCAGTTTTCTCTGTTTCTGATATAATAACCTTCAATATTATTCTGAGCTTTTATGAACATCTACATCAGAAATTCCAAACTTTTCAACTCGCGACCCCCAAAATAATGGTGCTGGAGACTGGGGACCCCTACTATCCCCGAAGTGACTGAAACCTAAACTCAGAACTCACGGCATATTCAAACATGGGCATAACAACAGAAAAGAACAGAACAGCCTGACAACCATGATACGATTTAAATGATACTGTAGTGTAATGTTTATTGAGGTTAATGTGTCTGTTTCACAACATTTATTGGCCTTTTTATGTTGATTTTTATTGACACCATTAGTCAAACCTGTAGGCTGAACAATGCCTTACCTGTTTGTCTTTGGCCAGTTGTTGTCTACCTGCCACTGTTCTTAGTTTCTCAATTGCAACGCAGAAGCACTTCCTGTGTTCCTAACATTATACTTAGCAATCTTCTGACTTACAATTTTCAGTTGCTACAACACTGTCCTTGATCTGTCATAATCACCTCAGTGAATTCTAAAAATCATTTTGTGACCCCCTGTTGGAATCTCGCGATCCTCTGAAGGGTCCCGACCCCCACTTAGGGAACCCCTGATCTACATGATCAGTAAAATAAATGTAGGAAAATACCTGATTTTTACAAAAAAAAAAAAAAAAGTGCACAGTAAAGAAGGTATTATTGCAACAAATGTGATAAATCACTGAAGAAATGTTGTATTGAGAAATAATCATTTGGGTACTGCCTTCAAATTAGCACAGGTCTTTATGATTTAAACAATGATATTAGTCCCTGACATTTTAAACTATTTATTTATCTTGCTTTCTTATTATTTATGAATAAATATTGCATTTTATTTATTTTCTCTATTGATCAGGTAAGACAGGATTTACCTGATTAATCCATAAACACTCAGCACTACTTTTGTGTCAGTTTCCAAATAAAAATTTTCTCTATATTTAACCTATTTTAACCCATAAAGACCCAAACATTCACCAATTACTACAGTCAGGTATTGATATAAACTGTTTAATCCCTGTTGATACACTAATTAATGTAAACAGTTAGTGTAAAATGCAGTATGTCATCTTTTCATGGTCATCAGATATGATCCATTTGGTCGTTCAAGCTCTGCAGTTTCAGTGGAAACACCGTCATCTTCTACAACATTGATTCACCAGTCAAACCCATGGAGTTGGATCAATGACAGTGGATGGACACACTGGGTTTATGTTCAGGTAATGACAAATTGGACTAAAAAAGTCACTTTTCCTTCAGTTTTTTCTGTTTTTGATATAATAATCCTCAACTTTACTCTTAATTTTAAAATGATTAATGGATTAAATGTTGGCAAATACCCGATTTTCACTGAAAAAAAAACCAAAATAAAGAAGAAACTATGACAAAAAATGCCAATAAACCACTTAGGGATGGTTAAATATAGGGGGAAAAATGTATTTATGAAGTGCCACAAATGTCACACTGGGTCCTTATGGGTCAAAAGACATAAAAGTAGAGAAAACACCTAAAATACTCCACATCTGTAAGTAAAAGTACTTTTTTCGTCCAAATTACACAGTGAATGCATGTGATCCAACAGTGAGATCTGGATGGGTCTGCGGTCCAACTCCATCACAGTCTCAGTTCTGGGGTCGTACCTGGATGCGGGCGGAGACCACCAGGAGCATCAGGCCGAGGGCTCCGGGGCTCCGAGGGAGGCTCATGCCGGCGGCAGCTGTCGGGGCTCGGTGCGGGTCGCTCCAGGTTCTCCCCCCTCTTCATGCACCCGCTGCGGATCTACCGTCCCAAACCTAATCCTCCACGCGGTCCCGGTTCGATCCCGGTCCTTTGTCTGCGTCTGTCCTGATCTGTGCCCGGCTTTGTGCGCCTGGATCCCGGATAGAGGCTCCACTGGTCCCGGACCGGGGGAGGCTGGGTAATAACTAGTATCGGGGGGGGGCGGGGTCCAGACGCCGGCCACGCCTCCCGGGGCTGGGTTTGTTTACAGTGAGTTCACATGGAGGTGGAGAAGTGCCTTCACACATGGATCCGAACTCCCCGGATCCCCCCACGCCGCCGACATGAGAGGCCTTTGACGTGTGGATGATAATTATACAAACACAAGACATTCTGCTGAAGTTTACTGGGCACACACAGGTCACATGTCCAGTGTAGGGAGTAATGGAATACATGTAACAGGATTACGTATTATTTAGAATACAAAATATGAGTAACTATATTCCATTACAGTTACAATTTTAACACATGGTAATCAGAATACGGTTACATTTTTATAAATCAATGGATTACTTTTCTGTAGTTTCCATCATTTCACAAATCCAGTTTCTCACACGTTTCCTCCGTTTCCTCCATCATCGCTGGCATTATGGAGCTCAGAACGACGTCTGTGTTGAATCTTTGTCTATTTTTCTATAACCAGAGAAAACACCAGTAACTTGCTTTGGCTTGTTCTAGTACAGCGTATGTTCATATGTGTTTATGAGGCTTAGACCTAATACATTCATTCAGTTTTAAAACACAACACACAAGAATCATTCTGTTTACAACACTGTAAGCATGGAGTGATGAGATACGTTCATATAGTATTAAAAATCCAAAAAATGTGAAAGTAATCTAATTATTCACATTAAGATACTCAGATTGAGTAATGTAATGGATTAACCCTCCCAACACTGCACATGTCCCACAAATACTGCACCTTCAGCTTCTACACCTTCAGCTTCTACATTTTCAGCTTCTACACCTTCAGCTTCTACACCTTCAGCTTCTACATTTTCAGCTTCTACATCTTTAGCTTCTACACCTTTAGCTTCTACATCTTCAGCGTCTACATTTTCAGCTTCTACATTTTAACCTTCTACACCTTTAGCTTCTACATCTTCAGCTTCTACATTTTCAGCTTCTACATCTTCAGCTTCTACATTTTCAGCTTCTACATCTTTAGCTTCTACATTTTAACCTTCTACACCTTTAGCTTCTACACCTTCAGCTTCTACATTTTCAGCTTCTACATCTTCAGCTTCTACATTTTAACCTTCTACACCTTTAGCTTCTACATCTTCAGCATCTACATTTTCAGCTTCTACATTTTAACCTTCTACACCTTTAGCTTCTACATCTTCAGCATCTACATTTTCAGCTTCTACACCCTCAGCTTCTACACCTTTAGCTTCTACATCTTCAGCTTCTACATTTCCAGCTTCTACATCTTTAGCTTCTACATTTTCAGCTTCTACATCTTCATCTTCAACATCTTCAGCCTCTGCACCTTCAGATTCTACATCTTAACTCTAACCCTTTATATCCAAATAAAAAATGTACGGAGGCTCATTAGGGCAAAAACAAAAACAAAAATATCAACTGTGTCATAAAAATCTGATGTTCATGTTTAAGAAAATAAAATACATTTTATATTTTCTTAAACTGGAATAACCAAAGCTCCTACTTCAGCATTAAATTATCAGCTACTGGTCAAAATCCAATTTGAGGATCAAGGTTTGTTGTT
>JAPTGZ010000001.1:38479670-38490456 GCA_029814645.1 Fowleria isostigma | reverse complement strand
CTTCAGTAGCTGGGATAGGCTCCATGCGACCCCCGTGACCCTAGTGAGGATTAAGCGGGTTCAGAAAATGAATGAATTTAACTATCCTAAAGTGGTTTATTACCATTCATTGTAATATTATCTTCTTTATGTTTTTTTTTTTTGTGAAAATCAGGTATTTCCGATATTTAATTTACTAAGCATGTAGATGTTCATAAAAGTTTAAAGTTGAGGGTTATTGTATCAATAGCAGAGAAAAATGAAGAAAAAGGGATTTTTTTTTCAGCAAAATTATTATTAACTGAATATAAACCCAGTATCTTCATCCACTGTTATTGATCCAATTCCAAGGAACTGGTGAGTCAATTTTATAGAAGATGACGGTGTTTCCACGGTAACTACAGAGCCTCTGAATGTCCAAATAGATCATATCTAATGACCATGAAAAGATGACCAACTGTATTTTACACCAATTATTGACATGTATTGATAGGATTAGTGGATCAACAGGTATTAAACAGTTTAGATCAGTACATGATTTTGGTAGATGGTGGATGTTTGGGACTTTATCGGTTAAGAAAAGATAAATATAGACAAAATTTCATTTCGGAACTAACACAAGTAGCACCGAGTCTTTATGGTTAAAGTTAATGTGTAACTTTAATGCCACTCCGTTCTTAATCTAGGGGTTGAACTTGGAGTTGTTCCACCCTTTACAGCTGTAACAGTTTCAACTCTTTTGCCAAAGATTTCCACCAGGTTTAGGAGGGTGTTCATGGGAGTTTTTGACCATTCCTCTAGAAATGCATTAGTGAGTTCAGATATGATATGATATTAATGAAGGTCTGGATCCCAGTCTCTACTCTAATTCATCCAAAGGTGTTCTCTCAGGTTGAGGTCAGTCCAGTTCCTCCAACAGAACCAACAGAAACCACTAAAATAATGAACAAAATTATGAAAAAAAATAACAAATATTAGAAGACTAGAGAATTTTTTTAGAAAAGTATGAAATGAAATAATTTTACTTATGGATTTTGGATTAGTTTATTTTATTGACTGTTGTGTAAACTTTTTCTTTTTTCTTTTTTAATTTAAGTCATAGCTGTAATTGGTGACTTTTCTGATGTAAGGAGATGTTGTAAGAAAGGGGCAGGCATTATAAGTTTTCTTCATCCTGCTCTTTTCCAATCATTTAGATTGGATTGAATAAATAAATGACATAAAAAATCTAATGTAAAACAAAACTGAACCAAACAATGAACAAAATTATCAACACAATGAACAACAATAATAAACAAAATAAATAAAGAACAACAAAAGTTTACCAAAATATTCAACAAAAATGACTCAAATGATCAACAAAATGAACAAAAATGATTCACATTGTCAGGAGTCTGAACAGAAAAGAAAAAAACTTAGCTAAACAATGAACATGAATAAAAAAAACATCAAACTTATTCATCCATGTCTTTAAGAATACAAAGCAACATCCAAAATGTCTTGTTCTGCTGAAGCATTAAGAATTCCTTTGACTGGAACTAAGGGGCCAAGCCCAACCCCTGACAGACACCCCCACACCATTACTCCCACCACCACCAAACTGTAGACTTGGTTCAGTTCAGTCAGACAGGCACTGTTGTCCTGGAACCACCAAACCCACACTGGTCCAGTGGAGATAGTGTCCACTGCTCTAGACTATAGAGCAGAGGTGGGCAACTCCGGTCCTCAAGGGCCAGTATCCTGCAGATTTTAGATATTTCCCTCTTCCACCACACCTGGAAGCCCTTGCATCGTTATCAGGCTTCAGCGTTTGGTGATGAGCTGACCATTAATTGAACCAGGTGTGCTACAAGTGGGCTGTATGTTACGGTCCACGGGCCATATGTGGCCTTTTGGTCATTCCTATCTGTCCCATGTAAGGTCGATTGTAAAAGAGAAAATAAATGAAAAACTATTTTCACCATGCATACTATTCAAATGTGCTTTTATTTTAAAATGGAGGTTTTTATTATTAACGTATGGACACATACTGTATGCCTGTGTACCTGCAAGTGCAAACAGCCATAACATATTTAGCTTAAAAGCCTAAGGGAGGTTTGCTGGCTAACCCTCAAAATGTCAGCTAATATCAAAAAAGAAGGCTGATACAGACTGTTGCATTTTTGACAAGACATGGACTGATAAATATTTATTTACAGAGGATTTCAGTGCACTTGTCCAAGCTTTAAACAGACTGGATTATTCTCACTAAACTGTTCAAATGAACTGAAAACCCAAAGCACTTATTGCTTTTAAGATAAAGTTGTTTAATTGCTTATCTTTAATGTTTTTTAAAACAAGTTTTCACTACTGGTTTGTGAAATTAAATGGCAAGATTAAAAATTAAATGAAATATTTATATTATTGTTTCTACTGTTAATTTCTTTAATTTGAACAACTCTACTATTTCATATCATTATTGTTTTGGAATATTCTTATTATTTTGATTATCAGTTACAGAGCAAAACTATATAATGTAGTACTTTTTACAATGGGAGAAAATTATACTGAGTAGGATTATATTTAACTTTTTGTTGGTTTGGCCCTCCAACACAACTTAAGTTTCTCATGGGGCCCCTTGGAAAACTGCCCACCACTGACTTGGACGCAGGTTCTCCGCCATGAAAAAAAATTCCATGAACCTCTGTGTTCTGTTCTGGAGCTAATCTGAATGACACATGAAATTTGAACCTATGTAGATGCTGACTCCACAGGAAGTTGACAAATTCTGCTGAGAGTCATGAATAGATTTATTTCACAAGTAGAGTTCTAACATGGTACAACACTGGGATTCACTGAGCTCCTGAGAGTCCACGTATTCTTTCACTAATACCAGTCCGCATTAAGGTGAATGATTTTATTCACCAGTAGACACAGAAGTTACCACAGCACCTTTATTCAATGATTTAGATACATGTCCAAATACTTTGATTTGATGTAATGAAATTTATTTAATATGGACATCACAGATACATTGATACTGTTCCAAAGGACAAACCAGACGCTTTGCTTTGGTGTATATAGCACATGTGCTAATTTTCAACAAGAGTTCATAGGCGGCTTTTCTAAAAACACAGAGCATATGATTGACAATAGCAAATGAGAGAAAAAACAAGCAAAATTCATGATCACAACAGTAGTAATAATTATAATAAAAGTAGTTCTGACAGTCTGTATATACATGTGAGTACTGTTGGTTTTGCAATGTAGTGTATGTAAATATGTTCTAATGCATCAACTCAGAATAAAGTTTGCACACAAATGTAATAAGTAAAACATTTAGTTGAGTGGAAAGTTCAGGTTGCAATAAATGAAGATCTTCAAATATATATGTAGTCACAGAAAAAAAAATATTAGGCCATTAAAAGTCATTAAAACCAATGGTTATACAATCAAGTACTAACTGTGTGTATTATGTGACTAAAACAGGGAAAAAAAACAAAAAACATGGACTGTCTAAAAGCACTGTTTTTGTCAGTACAATGCCATAGATATTGATGTAAGAACCTATGTGATTTTGGTTATTATCAAGAAAACCATGGAAAATGGATAGATATCAGCTCTGAAATTAAACCACTATGAGCTATTTTTGTTGTTATCATTATATTTGTCCAAACAAATGTACCTTTACTTATACCAGGCATTGAAATAAACAAGAAATTGAAAAAAACATAGGGTGGTCTAATATATTTTTCCATGACTGTAATGTATAGTATTTGTTACAGATCCGGATCCAGTTCAGTTGTCCATCTGAACTTGTCTTGACTGTAAAAACAAAACAATGACGTGTTCAATGTCAAACTGGTGTCTCCTGATGTTTCCTTCAGTAGAATCTGGTTCAGTACTGAGGCCTGTGATGTGTTTTTACTCCAACTCCTCCCGGTTCCACAAACTAACCTAAAGCTGCAGCCCCATTATAACATCGAACTTGTTTCCTAAACTGGATTCATGCCATCAAGTCATAACCGTGCACATTTCTGGATTTGCTGTCGGTTTTTGAGTCACATTTCATGTTTGGACGATGCCCAAAACTGAGAACTTGCACAGCTGCTTCCTGTCGGGTCTGGATCTTCACAAACTGAAGAAAAGCCCAGCATCTGCTCCTTGTGTCCTGACACGTCCTCAGTCACCAGGACGCCGGAAGAACCCATGGATTCTGAGGGTATCAGTTTTCCATTTTGAACAAACCCACCAGAGACAAATGAACATCAGTGTAGACAATGGGCTTCTCTGGAGGAGGTTTTTTCATGTTTCTGATCAATGAGGAACCGTCTGTGAAACAATATGACACCCAGCAAAGTCTGTAGTTGAAGAAAAAAGAAAATGGAAGTGATTGTAACAGAACCAGACTCATTTGTATATGTGTGGTTTCCTCTCGTCTGATGGAGATGTTTTAATGAGGACGTTCACTGAATTTATGTAGAACAAGAAAAGACTCAAGTGGGGCTGTGGCGCAGTTGGTAGAGCAGGTCATCGAAGGGTCGACGGTTCAAATCCCGCCTCCAACTGTCCATATGTCGGTGCTCTTGAGCAAGACACTGAACCCTAACTTGCTCCCAGTGAGGCCTTACTGCCGCCTTGCATGGCAGCAGCCGCCCACTGGTGTATAAGTGTGTGCGTGAATGTGACGCTTGTATTGTAAAGCGCTTTGGGTGACATTAATGTGCGGAAAAGCACTATATAAGTACCGACCATTTAAAGTGAGAAAGAAGGCCTAGTTCATCAGAACAAAGACTCAGAGACACATGAACGTGGACGGACCAACGTACGAACAACCTAGGGATGGGAATCGATATGAATTTAATGATTCCAATTCCATTATCAATTTTGCTTATCAACCCGATTTCTTATTAATTATCTTATCGATTCTCATTGGGGGAGGGGATAAAAGAGTACAAACAGGTTTGCATTAACTAGGGGGGGTGTCAAACCATATGACACTGAAGTGAAACTGAAACCTCTGTGTCCTGCTGTTGTGCACCTCATTTTGCTTTTCTCCACCTTAAGAAACTTTTATTTGAGGGGGGGGCAGGACATTTGTTTATTCAGTCTTACACGGCTTCATTTCATTGTCAACTGCTCATAAACAGACTGAACCAGACTCTTCAATTACTGGAAACGAGCCAATAGATTAACAGGTTCACGAGGTTCAGGTTCGTCAGTCCCTCGATCTTTTTATTCTGACTGACGACATACCTCCATGTGTGATGTTTAAATGAGCTGGTTATTATTCAGACCTTAACATTTGGAGTCCATTCTGAAAAGGTCACGGAGCATCAGGGGAAAAGGATGTCACCGACAGAATGACAAGCCTTTTGTCTTCAAAGAGATTTTATTCAGATTCAGATCATTCACCGTCACTTTTCCCATCATTTTAGAATATTTACATGAACGTTCTGTCCTGAAACTGAGATTAAAATGCGGCAAAGTTTGAGTATTTGATTACTAAATGATGAAAATGAGAAAACATGTCTGGCACCGAGTCATTTAAATCCCATAAAACTATGCCTCTGAAGTTTACAGTCCTGCCATGATGCCCTGGGGAGAAAGTAAGGAGGTCAAGGGCTTCAAAGAGCAATGTAATTACAAAGCTGCTCTGCCTTTAAAAGCTGTTTGATCGCTGCTGACACATCACCATCCATCAGTGTTAAATATGTCCATCATCCTGAGTCACTTCCTGTAGGAACATCTGAACGTCCAACTGTAGGTCCATCAAAACTGCAACATAGAGCAACATGAGGACGCAGAAGAGGAAGTTTAGACACACAGCTCTGGGGAAAAAAAGACCAGTACAAAATGACCACTTTCTCTGATTGGACCATTTATAGGTATGTGTTTGAGTAAAATGAACATTTTTGTTTCATTTTCTAAACTACGAATTTCTCCCAAATTTCAGCTAAAAATATTATGATTTAGAACATGTATTTGCAGAACATGACAGATGGTCAAAATATATATAGTGTTTTCAGACCTCAAATAATGCAAAGAAAACAGGTTCATATTCATTTCTAAACAACACAATACTAATGTTGTAACTTGGTAAAAGTTGATAGATCAATATTTGGTGGAATAACATTGATTTTCAATGACGGCTTTCATGTGTCTTGGCTCTCCATCATTGCTGTTGGATGACTTTATGCAGCTCCTGACATAGAGATTCAAAAAGCTCAGCCATGTTGGATGTCTTGATACCATCCATCTTCCTCTTGATTCTATTTCAGAAGTTTTCAAAGTGGGTTCAGGTCTGGAGGTTGTTCTGGCCATGACAAGATCTTCAGCTGGCGGTCCGTCATCCACACCTGGACCTAGCTGAGGCCAGGAGCATTGTCCTGGTAGAAAAACCAGTCCTCAGAGTTTGGTAACAGAAATCCAGAAGTTTTCAATGGCTATTTTTTGATTCCAATTGACCTTGCACTAAGTCCCGCCCCCCATGGTTACAGTTGCTAGGTTTGGCAAGCTTTCTCTTGCTGTTCATTCCTGCTGTAAGCATGGACTTCTCAGTGTCTTGATGATTCATATACAGAATGGTAAATGGTCTGTACTTATATAGCACTTTTCCACACAAAGCGCTTTACAACACAAGCCTCACATTCACCCATTCACACACACAGTCATACACCAGTGGGCAGCTGCTGCCATGTGAGGTGCTACCAGGCCTCACTGGGAGCAACTTAGGGTTCAGTGTCTTGCCCAAGGACACTTTGACATATGGACAGTTGGAGGCGGGATTCGAATCACCAACCCTTTGATAAACAGATTACCCACTCTACCTACTGTGCCACAGCTGCTCAAACAGATGTATAAAGGAACAACAATGTTCTTGCCTCGCAGGGTAAGTCAATACATTGTTTTACTTTAAGCTAACGTTCAGTTATGACTCCCTATAGTTTTTAGTATCTGACAGTTTTAGCCTGTTGCTAAATGCTGTGTTTTCTGTTTATAGCACACCAGGATATTGTTCGCACATCATGGGTTTAGCCTAATGCAGTACACAACTACCTAACTTGATGTTGCAATATTAGTAACTTTTAATCAATATTCTACTACAACAGGGGTGACCAACCCTGGTCCTAGAGAGCTACTGTCATGCATGTTTTAGATGTATCCCTTTTGCAACATACCTGATTCAAATGATCAGCCTATCATCCATCTCTGCACAAGACTAGTAACAACCATCAGGTGTGTGGAAGAGGGAAACATGAAGGATAGTCGCTCTCCAGGACTGGGGGTTGGACACCCCTGTACTACGCCTTACAGCTAACAACTGCTAGTTAGCGATAACATATTACCTTAGAACACACAGTTGTGGCTGCAAATGAGGTCTTCCACACTGTTTAATCCATATTTGACATCTCTCCAGTTGTGTTTTTAGTTTTTGGGAAGGCAAAAAATACCACATCACCCAAACATCCTGGATATCTTTAACCGGACTTGCAAGTCCCGTACACACACCGCTTAGGCATTTTGCTCAGGAGGTGAATGCTTGTCAGGCACTCCTCTCTTAGTTACCGTTGCTAACATATGATTGATCATACAGTGGTTCTAGGGCAGGACGTAACAACGGATCAATTAGTTTTGTGGTACTACAAGCATTGTTTTTGCCTCCCAGCTAGTCCTATTACAAGAAGACAATGACGGCCACAGTAGTGGTTTTTATATTTCTCCTTCTTAAATATGACATGGATACGATGTTTGTTCAGTTGAATAAGGTGTGTTTGTGTTGGAATTCAACAGGCGCAGGAATAGAATGGCTGTCATACATGCACTCATGATGATTTTAGAGGAAGTTGCAGTGGTCTCTTATTTTTTCCAGAGCTGTAAAGACCAAAGTGCCCTGGTTCTTTAAAGCTTTACTGAAGCACAGCCTTCTCCAGGTGAGCTTAGAATCTGGAAAATATGAGGATCAAAGGTAGAATCAGAAGATGAGGACATGACATACTGGTCTGTGTTCAGTCCAGTCAGATTGGTTCATCTCCAGCTGGTCACTGTCCATGTTAACAGCAGATGGCTTCATCTGTCTGAATGTAAAGTCGTGGCGTTGAACGGAGACCGTCTCCCAACGGGCCGTTGAAGAAAAGCTTCACATTGATTTCTGAAGGTCAGAAGTGGAGGCTGTGAATTATTAACATGGAACCTGATCAGATGGTCCATGATGTGTCTTTAGTCTGTCCATCTGCTCTGTGGATGGACAGGACGAGTTCCACTCTGGACAAACGCAATAGAAAACAGTGTGAGAGATGTCAGAGCGCTACATCACAGTTCAACTGTTTCATCCATTTCAGTCTGTAAATGTCATGGAAATCTGAGACCAATGGAAACAGACGTTTAGACCATTTTCACAAAACACTGAAAAGAATTTGACATAATTCATCCAGAGATGAACCACTCCTGCATCAGATGGATGCATCAGATGGGAAGATCTCTGCACTTTTAACAAGAAATTTTAGCCTCATTCACGTTTCTACTTCAGGAAAAAAATTGTAATGGAGATTTTCTACAATCATTATTTTTGTACAGCCCCCATAGACACTAAACAGTATCATTATTATTATTAATAATATTTTTGGAGTTCTTGGTGATTTATTTGATGTTGGTCCTTTAACCTGTAAAGTTTGCATCCATCATCTACCAAAACCGTCTAGTGATCTAAACTGTTTAATACCTATTGATCCACTAATCCTATCAATGCATGTAAGTAATTGGTGTAAATTGCAGTTTGTCATCTTTTCATTGTCATCAGATATGGCCCATTGGGACGTTCAGAGGTTCTCTAGTTGCCATGGAAACGCCACCATCTTCTACAACATTGATTCACCTGTAAAACCCATGGAGTTGGATCAATGACAGTGAATGGAGACACTTGATTTATGTGTATATTAAATAATAGATAAAGTTTACAAAATCAAAATCCTATTTGTCATGAGAAAAGCTTAAAAAATAATGCAATTAGAAAAAAATGAATAAGATAAGCAAAAAATATGAACAAAAACAGCCAAAGTGATCAAAAAAAATTAATAAAAGGAACAAAATCATCCACAAACTGAACAAATGAATGTCAATGAAGAAAAATCAATTAAAAAATAGGCAACAAAATCAGATTAATAAATAAAGACACTTGCTTTTATGTTCAGTAAATGATATATTTAGACTCAGATTTATTGTCATTCAAGTAAAAATGTCACAGATGCTGAAAAAGTTACTTTTTCTTCAGTTTTGATAGAATAACCTTTGATTTTTCTCTGAGCTGTAGTGAACCAGCAAATTAAATATCGGAAAATACATAATTTACACTAAAAAATACAAAATGCAGAGGATAATATTGTAATAAATGTTGATAAATGACTTGGGAACAACAGCAAAAATCATTTGGATGTTGTGACAAAAGTGGGTTTTTAAGGGTTAAAGTTAAATCAGGTTTGACTGAAGAAGTAAAAGCCTAAAACATGTTGTGGAGGTACTGCACCACAAGCAGTGGTGACAAAAGTACTCACATTCTGTATTTAAATAAAAGTACAGTTACAAGTGCAAAAAATACGCTAATAAAAGTACTGATTCAACTCCTTTACTTGATTAAAAATAAATAAATAAATTACAATTGTAATAAAAGTAAAAACTAAACCTGCATTTTTTACCATGAATGAAACAATACTTATTTAACCAAACAAAATTAGAAAATTTCCTTTTTTCTAATTCCACAGTGAATGAAGCGACATATTTTATGTACTGTCAAATCCGTTTAGGTTGAAAAAGTAACATGTGTATTCTGAGAATGTAAAAAGTATAAAGAACAGATATTTATGCAAAAATATAGGGAGTAAAAGTCAAAAGTTGCCAGAAAAATAAATACTCAAATAAAGTACAGATACATAAAAAAAATCTACTTAAGTACAGTAATGAAGTACTTACATTTTGTTACTTCCCACCTTTGACCACGAGTACTACATTACAAATCCTCGGTTAGGTATCATGAGCAACATGTACTTTAACACAAGAAAGACATCTACAAAAACCTCAAGAGACTCTTGAAATAATCAGTGTTAGAATATTCAGTTTTCCCAAGAACAGCTCCATAACATTATATGTGACATGTTAATTTTTGTTGGAAAATGATTTTGAACTGAATCTTCATTGAAACAGTGGCAGATCTGTTTATTTTAATGACTCGACTCTTTTTTTCATTGTCCTGCAGAGGTTTTTTATCCTGTTCTCAGTGGTTTTCTTAAGAATCTGAACTAATGCTGAAGGACCTGTTCACTTCTGCTGAATCCTCTGTGATGCCACTTTTTCAGCTGCAGGGTTTTGAACTTTCCAGATGCAAATAAAAGACAAAATTTATAACAAGCAGGAAGGAGACGAGAGGTTTCCTATGACTCTGTAAATGTCCAGTGATGTCTTTATGTGAATTCAGCCCAAACTCAACACTGACCCACATGTAAAGAAGACGCACCCCATTTCCACCAACACAGGAAAATACTGTCAGGTCCTGAGGGAGGGGGCGGGGCTTCCTGACCGTTGTCTCTGGGGGTGACTAAAAGCCACCAGGGGTCGGGGGTTCATTCAGGATCAACGTGGACTCTGAAGGCGTCACTCTATTCAGTGAACTGGGAAAAGTTCTGCTGTTCACTCCAACGTCACCGAAAAACGCTGAACCAAACACCAGTGTCTCGTGTTGACACTGACAGTAATAGGAATTCATGCAGATCAGAGACTGCTTCCACAAAGATATTATATTATATTATATTATATTATATTATATTATATTATATTA
>JAPTGZ010000001.1:38412195-38425430 GCA_029814645.1 Fowleria isostigma | reverse complement strand
TTAATGAAGAATTCAGACCCAAACATAGCATTTACAGTTTATGTAGACCACAGGAAAATGTTTTAAAATGCATAATTGTATTTAAAAAAGCAAAATATCACTCCTTTAAAACTTTGCTAACTGGTTATTTTTCTTGAAAATGCTAAATGTTTCATTAAGCTGATTTTATTATTTGCACATTGTCTCTTATGTTTGGATGTCATGTAACCGATGTGCCGTCTCGGCCAGGTCTCCCTCGAAACTGAGGTCTTGATCTCAAGGGACTACCTAGTTAAAAAAAGGTTTAGTAAATAAGAAAAAATCTTCCACCATTCAAGCCCAAACCGACCAGAACTGTTAATTTAAGTTCTTTTAAATGAGTCCCATAAAGTCCAACTCTGTCTCATCACAGGGTTCAACTCGTCCAAAATAACCAAACTGTCCGACTGGAGCAGCTCACTGACCAGCTCCAGTGGAGCTCACAGCCATTCGTCCACCCTGCCTCGAATGTCCAGCCTCAGCAGCCGCTTCTCAGGTCAGTCCAGGAGTCCACGGGTCGCTGAAGGTTCTGATTCTGATGAGGCTTTTTAGTCCACTTTGTTCTGAGTTGGAAGGTGGTTGGTGGTGATATTGCATTGTCTCTGTTGTAGGTGGTGAGACCGTCTCAGCCCACAAGGGTCCCTCTGAGTCTGACACCCCTCCCCCTGTCCCCTCACGGACCAATCACGTGACTGAGAACCTGCTCAGGGAGACTCAGGTACCGACAGGCTCGAACCTCATAATGATTAAAAAACTTTGCATTCATTACAGTTTATTATTGTTAACGGAAACTAAGATTATCAATGAAAAAGTGCATTTATCAACTGAAATAAAAATAACATTAATTGAAAACTCCACTGATCCAAAACAAACAGCCTCAGGATGTGAACCTATTGGCCTGTATATTAGATTATTGCACTTTCATACATTAAGGTATTGATTATGCTTTTAATAAAACATGAGTCATTCGGTTTTTAACATCACACGACCCATCACTAACCAGGTTAAAGAGGCTGAAAACTGAAACTGAACCATGGACTAAATATTTGTATATTTAGCCATTTGATCCATAGTATTAGCTCAGTTAAACTATGTTAAACCAAAAGTCATATTTATTCTGTGATGTTTACTTGGTAACTGACAGTTTGATTAGAAAGAATCTAAATATAATGTAGTTTTGAATTCTTTCAGATTAAAAAAAAATAATTAGAATGTGCAAGATGTGCAGTATAACTATCACTGTCACTGCTGCTGCTACTTCACACACAACTACCTCAACCCTCATTCATCTTGTGCAAAATAATTATACTATAATTATTCTGTATTTATACAACCGCTGTGTGCAATACATTCTTACATTTTTAAATTATATTCTTGACTTTTTCCTTTCATCTCATATTGTATATATCTTATAGGACTTTATTTTGCGCATAATTTTCTCCTTAATTTTATATTTTATATATAGTTACCTGTTTGCACTGTGTGCATTGAAAAGGAGAAACTCTCCAATCTTGTATAAGTATATTTTGTTTAATGACAGTAAAGAACATTCTATTCTATTCTATTCTATTCTATTCTATTCTATTCTATTCTATTGTAAAATCATTTTAATGAATGAGGTATAAATTTTGTGTGAGCTAAAAGTCCATGTTTTCTTTCTGTTCAGGTTTCAGGTAAATCTGTGTCCAAGATGGTGGCACCACCACCAATCCCCACTAAACCAAAACCATTCTCCTCGTCCGGCCCCCCGACCTTCTCCAAACCCCCCTACAGCACTGGGACCTTCCCCGGTAAGGCACGACCAGTCGGGGGTCACCTCAGAGTTCCAGGTCCCATGTCCAGCCACAGCCACACCCTCCCTCTACCCCCCAAGCAGGAAAGCCCACCAGCCGCCGCCGTGCGCCCCTTCACCCCCGACCCCGCCGAGGCCCCACCCGCGGTACTGCAGAAGCCGCAGACGGTGGCAGCTTCATCCATTTACTCCATGTACACCCAGCATACCACGCCAGGGAAGGGATACCAACCGGGACAGGGAACACTGCCCCGCTGCCAATCACGAGGCTCCAACACACCACGAGGTAGATAAGATAAGATAAGATAAGATAAGATAAGATAAGATAAGATAAGATAAGATAAGATAAGATAAGATAAGATAAGATAGTAATGATTCCATCATGGGAAAACGGAAGTGTTTACAGCAGAATGTATACATATTATTTACATATTTATAATACAGTAGCACATGATATTGATGTTGATATGATATTTAGAGATTATTGTGAGCTCTTATATATTCTGATGTAGGACCTGCGATCTTGCTCCTTGCCCTGGAGGTGTAGGTCTAGTGCTGAAGGATCTGCTCAGGGCCTCTACAGTATGATGCAGGGGTTGGCCATGATGAATGTCGGCTTGGCCAACATCCTTCTGTCCACCACCTCCTCAATGGACTCCAGTGGGCAGCCTAAAACAGAGCCAGCTTTCTTAACCATTTGTTCAGTCTGTACTGTCCAATCCCCAGCACACAATGACATAGAAGCCACCACAGTGTCATAAAAAGTCAGAAGAGTCTTGCACACTCCAAAGGACCTCAGTCTCCTCAGCAGGCCTTTCTTGAGCAGGGTGTACAGGGTGAACAGTTTGTATGGTCAGTCCAGTTCAGTTTATAACTGAAGTGAATACCCAGAACTCCAAGCACCTGATATTCACTGGTGTGTGTTGTGGGAGAGACCTGTGAAAGTTAGTTACAATCTCCTTGGTCTTTCTGGTGTTCAGGAGCAGATGGTTTCACTCACACTACTCCGCAAAGTCTGTGATGACCCCCCTGTTTTCCAGAACACAGCCAACAATGGCAGTGTTGTCAGAAAACGTCTTCAGATGACAGTAGGTGGAGTTGTGCATCAAGTCAGAGGCATATAGGATGAAGAGGAGCAGTGAGAACACCATCTCCAGGGGGGCGTTCTAGACAGAGGCTTAGGTTGATCACGTAGATCACGATAACAGCTGTATGAATCGTTCAATTCATTTGACAGGGATAAAGCACTAGCAACCAATGGACTGTAAGCAAGATAACATACTTCACAGCTGATGTCCATCTCTTTTCATGACCTCACTGTGTTTTCTCTGATTTTTCTTTTAGCTTATGGTAAACCGGTCCTCCCAGCCACCGGGGGGCAGCAGTTCACCAGCGCCGAGAGCCCCATCATAACTTCTGGGTCTTCAGTGTTCAATGGGAATGAGGTTGACAGTTGTTGCCCCAGTAACAGCGAGGGTGTTGGAGCAGAGACTGGAGAACGCTCCAACCCCCGACCGCTAAGCCCCACCAAGCTCCTCCCTTTCCTGTCCAACCCCCACAGGAACCCCAGCGACGCTGACCTGGAGGCCCTGCGGCGCCGGCTACACCATGCCCCCCGGCCCCTGAAGAAACGCAGCTCCATCACTGAGCCTGAGGGCCCCGGCGGCCCCAACATCCAAAAGCTGCTCTACCAGAAGACAACACTAGCTGCCATGGAAACTATCCCCATGGAAACCATTCCCATGGAGACAGTCAGCCCAGTTGGCTCATATGCTCCCAGTGAGGAAGTGAAGGGTGGAGCCGAGCATCACCCCACATCCAGAGTCGAGGACCAGCCCTTGGATGAGAGTCCAGAGGAAAGCCTGACCCCACCTCCCCTGCCCCCTCGTGTACCAATCCCTGACCCCGCCTCCTGCCGCCCCCTGCCACCTCCTCCAGAGGAACAAGACCAGGAGGAGGAGGAAGAGGAGGAGCCCAGTCAGTCTGCTTCAACCCCTCAGGAGGTCTTTGTAGAGGGCTTCCCCCCTTACCCACCCCCACCATACCCCAGCTGTGGGGACACAGAGCCAGGAGATGATGTCATCAATCTGCAGCCACCGGAAGTCACAGGGCAGGTCACAGTGCCACCAGTGAGTGTTCGGGTTTCAGGTGGATTATGGTCAGATTAGATTCTGGACCAATGGATTTATATATATAAAAGACCAACCATTGATCCAAAACCTACAGTCAGTGGTCAGGTTGACTCCGAGGTAAAGGTCCTACTTGTGTCTGTTTCAGGGTAAGAAATCGATCCTTCGTAAAACTGGTTCACACCCGATAGACCACAGCATTCGTGTGAAGTTCAACCCTCTGGCTCTGCTGCTGGACTCATCGTTAGAGGGCGAGTATGACCTGGTCCAGAGGGTCATCTATGACGTGAGTCGCACCATCATCCAGTCTCGTACTGTCAGTGATCTCAGGTCAGTGTGAATGAACTGTTTGTGAATGATATATGAACATGTGCGTCCCACAGGTGGAAGATCCAAGCATGCCAAACGATGAAGGCATCACAGCGCTGCACAATGCTGTCTGCGCCGGTCACATTGAAATCGTCAAGTTTCTGGTTCAGTTTGGAGTCAATGTTAACGCCGCCGACAGCGACGGATGGTGAGTTGTTTGAGCCTTTGTAGTTGCTTGTTCCAACTGTGACCTTTTCAAAGAACTGTTCAGTGATTCAGTTCAGAACCTTTGAGCCTTCTGAGGATTTTAACAACGCAGAGGGGAGTTTCAACAAAACTACAACTGTTTTATATTCCAAGATTCAATCATGTGTTTTCAACAACTATCTTATTGTATCAAGAACATCTAAAGTCAAAACTTAGAGATAAGATAGAGACCTTGAAAGCATTAAATCTTGACTAATACCTACTCTATTATTTTTTTTTCTATACACATTCAAAACAAATTCATGATTGACTGAATGTACTGATGATCCATCTTTTTAACCATCTGTGTCATCTGGTCCAACCTGGTCCTGGTCTTTAGGACTCCCCTCCACTGCGCCGCCTCCTGTAACAACGTCCAGGTGTGTAAGTTCCTGGTGGAGTCGGGGGCAGCAGTGTTCGCCTCCACCTACAGCGATATGCAGACAGCGGCCGACAAATGTGAGGAGATGGAGGATGGATATGCACAGTGTTCCAGTTTCCTCTACGGTGAGAAACAACACAACATGACACAACACACTGCAGCTCCTCCCATAGTCAGCTTCTCCACATCCTGTTACGTAACCCACGTCATGTCATAAACCTCTGAGGTTCACCAGTAGGGATGTAAGGATATATCTTTAATCGGTTAAAAATCGATACAAATAAGAGGGATTAAAAATCGATACATCACAAAAAGGGAGATTGATGCGCTACCTCAACAATAGGAAGTGCTGTCTGTTATAACTGCCACTTGTTTTGATGCCACGCACAAGTGTCGCAGACTTCGCACCACACTGCTCCTATTCATTTCTATGGGATGCATCCCGACGTTTCTGCAAAGCATTGTGGGTAAGCGGCGCATCCAAATCGCCAACTAGCAAGCGTTGCGGACTCCACTCCTCACCATTCCTATTCATTTCTTTGGGACATGTCCGGACGCTTCCGCAAAGTATTGTAGATACGACGGGTCCATCACACATGGCAAGTTTTAGTCCTCTCTTCAAAACACATACTGGAGAACACACAGAGGTTCTGAAGTATGCTACAGCAGAATGGGAGGAGAAAAGACTTATCATGAGCTGTTGTGATGGATAACGCACAGAACAGGGACGCTGCTGTGACAGAAGCTACTGGAGCTACCCTCGCACAAGATCATCACCATTAGCCACTGGTAGGAACAAGGAGTCTGGAAGGAAAAAATTGGTTAAAATCTGTATCGTGGACCCAAAATTGGGAATCAAATCGTTTCGTAGGGTAACTGTACCCTTACATCCATATTCACCAGGGCAGGATGGTGATAGTTTAGTTCTATTTATTGACCTTTATTTAACCAGGAAAAAGGACCCATTAAGATTAAAAATTGTCACCATCACCAGATGATGTGATAACAATGAAATACATCTTTATTATCATGACATGGGGTTCAGCCAAATTTGTTTATCCAGTTTTGAAGAATATACAAGATATATAACAAATATAAATGACATGTAAATAGTTGTACAAATGTGGTGAAATCAAATTAAGTGACTTACTGTGGTGGATTGTGGGAATACATTAGGGAGCAGATGGTGGAAATACAGTAGAGCCAGGGAGGAAAGTTCACAAGCACACAGCCGTTGTAATTACAGACAGACTTGTGTTCTGAGGAAGTCTGTTCTCTGGGACTGTTCTGAGCAAAACTGAACTCGCCAAGTTCACAAGACTGGACTCGCTGAACTTAATGTTGTGAAACCTTTATCCTTTTTTTAACCACACACAATAATTCTCAAACAGCACACGATAAAAAAGCTCCTCCTGGATGATGTGTCGAGAACAAGCTGTGAGAACAAAATGGTGTAATTTTGTTCCCTGGAAGAGAGAATGCATGTGTTTCTTCTATCAGTGGATTATTGTGGAATGACCCTGAGTCGTCCTCTGACTTGGGTCTCTGTGCTGTGATCTGCAGGCGTTCAGGAGAAGATGGGTGTGATGAACCGTGGTGTGGTGTACGCGCTGTGGGACTACGAAGCCCAGAACCAGGACGAGCTGGCCTTCAGCCAAGGCGACTGCATGACGGTGCTGAGGCGGGACGACGAGGTGGAGACGGAGTGGTGGTGGGCGCGATGTGGAGACCATGAGGGCTACGTTCCCCGAAACCTGCTGGGGGTGAGACGCTCACTGTTCTTCAACTGTCATATCTTTAAACCCACACACATGTTCAGTGTTTTACAGATTAACTCTTCCAAAGCCTCTGAACCAACGCAGAAGAATCTGATGTTTAATGAATAAAGGGAATAAGATGCTGTTTTAGAAACAGATTTAAAGCATAATTCTGATGTATCAACGGTTGTACAGCTCAGTGTTTTATTCTAATGACAAACTACTCAGTATTTATTTGTACCCTGCCCCCTGAAGGGAGACAAAGGGTATTGTTTTTGGTTTGTTTCTTTGTTTGTTAACACTCTAGCAACAAAACTATTGAATTCTTACCAAATTGGGTTTATAGATTGCCAGTGACCCAGAATAAATCTGATTACATTTTGGGAACAGTAGGTCAAAGTTCACATTTTTAAATGAATTTTTTAATCTTTTTTTTCCCATTTACTTATAATGGACAAAATTTCACATGTCTGTAGCAGCAAAACTGTTTGTACAATTCATGCCAAATTGGGTTTATAGATTGCCAGTGACCCAGAATACATGTGGTTACATTTTGGGAAAAGTAGGTTCAAGTTAAAAAAAATTTAATTAATTTTTTAAATCTTTTTTTTTCCCCCATTTACTTTTAATGGGTGAAATTCCAAATGTCTGTAGCAGCAAAACAATTGGTTGAATTCATACCAAATTGGGTTTATAAACTACCATTGACCCAGAATAGATATTTTCAGGAAAAGTAGGTCAAAGTTTAAATTTCTAATAAATTTTTGAAATCTTTTTTTTTCCTCCAATTTATAATGGGCAAAATTTTCAAATGTCTATAAAAACATCTATTTTGGGTTTAATTTAATTCAAATTTGGCACGTATATTGAAATTTGATGATATCAGCTGGATCGATGCCAAAATAAGCTACAATACGTACAATGGGCAGGGTTTGTTGTGCCCAGCACCACTTCTTTATACTTTATTTTGTTTTGTTTTTATTGTACAGTTGTATCTGCGGATCAGGCAGAGGCAGAGGAGCCTGGCTTAGACGACGCCCACCAAAATAAAAGAAAACCTCTGGACTCTGTGGATTATAAAAGGAGACGGTCCGTCCTCTGAGCTTCATCTGGACATCTGTCTGTCTGTCTGTTCATCTGTCTGTTAGTTTTTTTTAAGCTTCAGCACAAAGAATGTAACACAGACTCAATCAGAAGAGAAAACTGTCCCCCTGCCTCCTGCTGTAAGTGAATAAAACACTTTTACATTTATCAGCAGATTCAGTGTTCAGCTTTTCCTTCAGTTTAATAATTCAGATCCAGTGGCATAAAAGCATGAAGGACGTTCCATCCAAACTGTAAGAAAAGCACACGATATGCCAGAGTACAGACATTTTGAGGCCTCAGTTTCACATTGTTTGATTTTATACATTTTTAGGACATTATTTTGTTTAAATACCAAAAACTGCATTAATTTGGATCGGTTCTTCTATGTATCAATGGATGAAAAAGTTCTATCTGAAAAATTTACTGTTCAGAAAATGTTAAAATATTTTTTTTTTTTTTTTCTTGCAGAATGATATTTGGTAACAAAATCCAATAACTAACACACATCAACATGGGTAAATTGACCTTAGCAATGGTTTTTAATATCAATAATGTGATTTCTCCGTAAATCAATACTTTTGGAAGTGTCTAATATGGCGCTAATTAAATTAAAATTAGCATGTTTTAACAAAGATTTAACTCTTTTTCCTTCTGACTAAACTGTTACACTGCTTAAGTTCCAAGCTAATGTTAGCTGCTGATGCTATCTTGCTAATTAATATTAACTAAATTACACTCGCTAGCTAATGTTAACATCTGCTCATATTAGTCAACTAGGTAAAGGTTAGCGTTAAGACTGACTAAAGTCTTTTGTATCTTTACTTCTTCGGTTTAGGTTACCGTCTAACTGATAAAAGTTGTTTGACAGTAGCTAATATTGTGTTTTGAGAAGCAGTTACTTTAGTTAACCAGGGGTCTCAAACTCATTTTGGTTCAGGGGCTACATTTAGCCCAGTTTGAGCTCAAACAGGACAGATTAATAAAATAATGACATGATAACCTATAAAGAATGACAACTCCAAGTTTTTCTCTTTGTTTTATTACGACAAAACCCTCATTAAATTATGAAATATATTTACATTTTACAAAAAAGATGTGAACCTGAAGAAAAATGAAATTTTATTAGAAAAATTTGTGCAATTTTGACAATATTATGCCTCAACTTATTATTTATAATGTACATTAACACAAGGTTACACAAACAGGTAACAGGCATAATATTGTTAAAATCGTACATTTCAGGTTATTCATATTTGTTTTTATATATGTATTTCCATTTTACTGTGAAATTATAGTTGTAAATGTAAATATTTTCGTAGTCTAATGTCATTTTTTTTCCCCTCTTAAATTTTTTTCACGTCATTTTTTAGAAAAAATTTGTAGTTATCATTATTTATAGGTCATCCTGCGGGCTGCATATTTGAGACCCCCTGCTCTAAACTGGTGGGACGGTAGTTTAAAAGTCTAGGTGCAAAGGAGCAATGTATCAGCTTTCAGGTTTGATTATAACAACTTTAAGGTAGAGATAATAAAGTGAGTTTACCTTAATATAAGTTCTCTGACTAATGTTAATAGCTCACTGGTTAGCATTAGCTACTGTTAGCTAGTGAGGTAATATGAAATGAAAACAATATGATAAATGAAAGTGTTGTGTTTCATATCTGTTAAAATCTAAGGCTACGCTCAGACAGCAAGTCTTAATGCACAATTCAGATTTTTGGGTGAAATCCAATTTTTTTGTGTGCTCGTTCATATTACACATTAAATGCGACTTCTATCAGTTTTGAGTATAAACTGAATGCGACCCTGAAGTGACCTGCATGCACAAAAGAGATCCTGACATAATGCATGACCACGCAGGCACACTCTGTGTTTATGAAGTAACACTCCAAGGATGCAGAATTGGGATATTTGTCACATGTTCAGACTGAAGTCGCATTGCAGAATATCAGATTCATATTGGGTTTAGTTCCACATATGAAAGTGGCCTGGGTTGGATTTGAAAAAA
Source organism: Fowleria isostigma (assembly GCA_029814645.1). NCBI lineage: Eukaryota > Metazoa > Chordata > Actinopteri > Kurtiformes > Apogonidae > Fowleria > Fowleria isostigma. The sequence goes on along the minus strand of JAPTGZ010000001.1, from coordinate 38,415,703 downwards.
AATCTGAGTTGTGCTGTTCATTCATTTGGGCCACATTTGTCTGCAGTCTGAACATAGCCATAGTTGAAACATTTTTTATCTTTAAAAGCCATAAACTCTCATTTTATAACAGGAAGTTAAAAAAAAAGTTTTTATAGAACAAATCAGATTTCCAACAAAAACCTTCATGGCACCATTTTGGTTCAGAATCCAGTTCTAATGAATCCAAATTAAGCTATTACATTGTGTTGATCATCTACAGCTTTGGAAATAATTATAAAGTCATGAAGTCAGCATTTGTTACATGTCACAACATCAGGATTTTGTTGTAAATTTGAGTTAAACATCTGATTAAAGACAAATGAAATGTTTCTTTATTAATTTTGTTGAGAATAAAACAAAACCCAAATAGACATTAAGATGAAACAAACAGAATATCTTGAGAAATTTAATAGACTTTCAGGCTGAATAACTATTTCCAAAGTGGTAAATCCTCTCCACATCAGTATAAAACCCAAACAGGAGACGAGTGTTGAATTCAGTTAATTTATTGGATTGCGGGACGGTCAAGAGGAAACAAACGGGTCACATCCACTGTCAGCTGTCGGCCGTCTCTCCGCAACCTCTGACCCTTGTGCAGAATCAGCTGACGAGGCGTTCAAACACATGCAGAATTGCAAAAACAAAGTGCAAAGTCAACAGTAAGCAATCTGCGAAGCTAAATGGACTTATGGAGAGAACGTTCAACGGTTACAACAGCACAGAACCTCAGAAAACAACACACTGATACACAAGTCGTATCTGGAACCGGTCTGAGCATGCACAGGAAACCCAAACAAAAACCACAACGCCTGTCGCCGGACGTTCAGGTTCGGAGGTTAAGGCAGGAACAAGAACCGTAGCATCCACACGTACTGTCCATGAGGGTGAAGGCGTGTACCGTCCAACACATCCCACTGAAACCTGGATGAAAGCGTCTGTGCCCAAGTGTTGAACATCAATCTGACGTCCATGAAAACTGAATAAAGTGCAAGAAGAACAGAGAACATGAGGAACCGCGTCCAACTGAAGGAGCTCCGCTGGGTCCAACCAGTGTTTTTAAGAAGTAATTTGTGCTTTTAAAGGAGCGTCCTGAAAAACCTCCACGTGAGTCATTTATGTGTCGATCAGAGAACAAACAGCGACTGAACCTGAACCGCCGTCGGAAACAAAACCTCTGAGATCAGGCTGAAAATCAAAGACCACAACTTGGAATTAACCCATAAAGACCCAAACATCCGCTGGTCACCAGATCATTTACCGTTATGAAAAAGTAAAATAAGTGTTGAGCCATTAATCCAATTAATACATGTATGTAAATGGTGTAAAATGCAGTTTGTTGTCTTTTCATGGTCATCAAATATGACCTATTTGGATGTTCAGAGGCTCCGTAGTTACCATGGCAACACAGACATCCTCTACAACATTGATTCACCAGTAAAAACCATGGAGTTGGATCAATGACAGTGGATGGACACACAATGTGCTCAGTTACTGAGATTTTACAGAAAAGTCAGAATTTTTCCTCCGTTTTTTCTGTTTTTGATGTAAGAATATTCAATTTTAATTTGAGCTTTAAGGGACATCAATCATGATCTGTAAATTAAATACAGGAAAATACCTGATTTTCACTTAGGAATGCAAAATACTGAGTGTAATATTAGAATAAATGGTGATGAATCATTTATGAAAAAGTTTTAAAAAAATAATTTGGGAAGTACCACAATAGCAGCACTGGGCCTTTATGGGTTAAGATAACACTATCATGAAGCCATCAGACCTGTTAAAGCAGTAAAAGTACAAATTCCCACTGAAAATACTGCACTGCAGGTAAAAGTACTGCATTCCAAACTTCCACGTATCAGCAGTAAAACACAGTTTAAGTGTCATTGGTTCATATCTGATGTTTAAGGAGTCCATCAGTTCTGTCCAATGAAAACCATGTATTACACTCATTTACAAGTAAAAAAAAAGACCTCCAGAGCAAAAGTACGAGTCAATAATAAATATATATTCAGTTCAAATGCTGGTTGTTTGTAGTTTTTAGATTCTACCACATTATCCACAAATGAGTTGCTGTTCATGTTTTGTCTTTGAAGGATGAAGTTAGAGAAAATTCTAATCCTTAAATAAAAAACTATAAAACCTCCTAGATGCCATAAAAATACATCATCACAAAGCGCAAAACAGGATACAAATATATGACATTATAGAATATGAGGCATCACTGTAAGTGAAACCACCAAGTTAATGAAGTTAAACATTTACAGAAGTAAATGAACCAAAATATCAGATTTAACAGCTAATGACTGAAATGAGAAAAATTAAGAAAATAATGTAGAAAATTAATAAAAAACAAATGCGGAGAATAACTAACAAAATAAAGCAATTACACCAAAAAAATTAATAACATAATGAACAAAATAAACAAAAATAAATGCAAAATGAAGAGAGTACTCAAGCAAAATTAATGAAGTAAGAAAAAAATCGGGAAAACATTTAAAATTAGCAAAAACAAAGAAAATGATGTTCAGAATCAATTTAAAAAAAATAACAAAATGAAGAAAATAAAGGAAATGAATAAAATAATGAAAAAAATGGGAAAATAATCACCAAAATGAACAAAAACCCAACATATGTGTAATAACACTATCATAAACATTTAAAACATCACTTTTTCTCATTTGTTTTAATTTATCTTATTAATTTAATCTGAGGTTGATCGTTTATCAAATATTACAGACCAGTGATATAATTTTATTCAGTTTATCATTATTTAAGAGGCTTTGAAACTCAACTCTTCATCCTTCAGTTGATGACAAACATACAGCATTTTTTTTTTGTGGTTTTCATCGAACAGAAGCAGAACCAATGGAATGAAAAGGCCAGTATGTGTTTGAGATGTTGTTTGGTTAACACTCCAGTTAAGTACAATCACCTCATACAGTAGTGGACATAAGTTTTTGTTCACCCCATGTGTTAAAGTCTTTGAATTCTGATATCACATGCTCCCTTCTGCACATGCTCAGTTTCATTGAGGTCAAAACTGGATGTTTGAGATAATGAGACACATCCAGGACATGACATGATGAGACTGACAATGATTCAGTCTGGCTATATTTACTTGTTAAAATCATTGTTCTGTAAGTCATAAACATACCTTTAGAAACACAAAAAAGTATCGTATTTCATACAAATATTTCATGTTGATATTTGAGATTTGAGAGTGTCAAATTTAAAGGGGTCATATTTTGCTAAACCCATTTTTTATTATTCTTTGGTTCATTTATTTGTGTATTTTTGACCCTAATAGTTCATAAAGTTTGAATTTAAACCCTCCAGGTGCTGCACAGCGATCTTTATATTAATTTTGGAAAAAATCAAGTGGATTTCTACAACCTGTTTTAATTCCGTCTTAATTTGTTATGTCTATAACTAGTTACATCACAACATTTGCCAATAATAGTCAAGACTTCTGATGAACATTTCT
>JAPTGZ010000001.1:38367938-38378728 GCA_029814645.1 Fowleria isostigma | reverse complement strand
ATGGGTTTTTTTCTAGTAGGTGTCCAAAGGGGAAAGAGTTCATGCTACATCCCATGATGGTTGAACATGTCTATAAAAGCATCTGAAAAGTCTGACTCTGACATCACTATCTTCAACAAATCACATGACCGTTAGTACTCGAAGCTGTCCTTAACTGAACGAGCGGTGGAAGAAATTCATCACCCAGACCCGGTTCAGAGTCAAACACATGACTCTGTTCAGTGTTAATCAGGTTTAACCCGGGCGGGGTAGTGGCCATCAGGAGATTCCCCAGTGGGCCGGTGAGAGGGGAGAAAGATAAATAAATAAATAAATAAAAATGTAAAATGCTGTTACCAGTGCTGGGGTTTTTGTGTCAAACATACACTGTAATTATTTTGTAGTGGGCTGATTTGTGTTACATAAACTTAAATAATATCAGTGCTTTATGGGACGTAACTGGGGTGTAACAAAATGGTCAACTCATGAAACGATACGAAATACGAAACAGGGCTCTCGTAATGAAATACTCACGATACAAAAAAAAAAAAGGTTAAAGAAAATCACCTGATGAAGATAACAAATTTAATTAAAAGTAATTTGAGTGTAAAGTTGGACAGTGTGATTGTGTTGTCATCTACCTATTATAAAGAAAGAATGGAAGCAAATTTTTAATTTACAGGAAACAAATGGAAACGAATTTTAATTTAATCTCATGGGTTGTTTTCTACAAGTTCTTAAACATAAACGACAATGTCATGTAAACGTTTGTCTTGGTAGCAGTGGGAGGAGCTTCTCTTTGTGATATCGTTGTATCATACATCATGCTTGTTTTTCTGATCTACTTGTACGCATTTCCTTGTAATAATGTGTCACAGGGAGAGACAGAGAATGTGAGTGAGAGAGAGAGAGAGAGGGAGGGGGAGAGAGAGAGAGAGAGAGAGAGAGCGAGAGAGAGCAGCGGATTTTCCTGTCCAGGGTGGATTGAAAGGGACTGAACTGTCCTCGGTTTTCCCCGCTGCATCCCTGGTGACCACTCTTTTCTCGTTTTCCTCCATTTCCACGTGAAATCGGAGCGCTGCTGCAGTAGGTGAGAGGGTAAAAAATCATCAGTCTCAGTGTGCGGTGCCACTTCACATTCTTGAAACTTTTTATTGTGATTTTTATTTCATCATTTTTTTTTATTTCGCAAAATCTCATGTCACAAAATTTTGTTACATCCCTCGACGTAGCATTTTGTTTCGGCTGACTGCTACCACCCCATCCACGCCCCTGGAGAGTGGGCGGGTCAGGTACAAATGCCCAGGCTGTTTTTTTTGCCCCAGTTGCCCCTGCGTTTAACTGTGAGTGAAAAATGTCTGAAACCTACAGGAAAAAACTAGGACATTATCTGTGTTCGTGTTCATTTATCTGACATGAGCTGTTTCACATTAAAACTGTCCTGAACTAATGCAAACTAAAAGCATCTCAGACTCGTTCTGGATGTAATAATTAATGAGGTACGCAGTTATGAAACACCGGAAACAGAATTCAGACTTTTTATTGTTATCTGTTGGTTTTTATCTTCTCCAGGAACAGGAAGGATAAGTGGTGAGTCGATAAAATGTTGTGAAATGAAGAAATATGACGCAAGTGAAGCTCAGAAACAGAACAGACTCAACGGTTAATGTTTTTTTTAGAGGATGTTGAAGACTGTAAAGGTTATTCATGACTAAATCATTGGCGAAATCTGACTTAATGTCATGTTATTGCAGGTTTACAGACTCTGATATGAGTTAAAGCTGACTTCTGCTGCGATCTTATTACAAAATGTAAAATACACCCAGAATCTGAACCTCCACAGACTCTAAAAGCTCAGTCACAGTTTCCTTTTTTATTCTTCTTCCTTTTTTGTCTCAGGTGCGTTCGCTCAGGTCACATGACCACTAGGGTTCACATGTGTCCTGGAAAACTTGAAAAAATGATTGACCAATATTCCAGTCATGGAAAATATATGGAAAATGAGAAAAAAAGATCAATTGTCTTGGCAACGGCTAGGTTATCCCAGAAAATTATTGATCCTCCCCCTGCCTTGTGAGGGAATGAAAACGGGTTAAAAGTTATGTGCATGCATGTTTAGTTTTAGTTTTATTTCATTTCGAGCTCATGCACTCCATGTACAGTGACAATTTCATATACATGTACAATAATCAATACTGTTCATATACATCTCATACATGTGTACACAGACATACATGGAAAGATTGCGCACATACAAAAGAACAAGTAGACTTATAGAACGTAAATGTCAAACTATACATATTGAATTATACAGGAAGATTGTTTATGTAGAAATACAGAGACTGTACATGTAGAAAATACACACAAGTGTACATACATGTGGCAATTATATTGACGAACATTACGTGTACACAGTATGTATAACATATCATTCTACAGTAGTATACCACCTCTGAGGAACAAAAGCCCAAAAAGGAGTGAGAAGAAGCAGAGCTTATGTACACCCACCCCAGGTTCCCCACTAAACAAACATGGTTGATATTTGGTTAGAAACTTTCTGTGCAGATACAATAGTTCACCAACAGAACGAGACATAGAAGAGACAGAGGAAACACAGAGACCAAAACTAGTAATGATACTGGCAACAATGATACTAATAGTGATAAAAATTTATAGGATAATGATATGAGATGAGTTGTGATGAAATGAGTTATAAGTGGATGAGATGCGTTGAGATGGATTGAGATGGATTGTCGGTGTTCACCTTATCTTCTGGGCAACATTAATGCCCGATGCTTCTTTTTTCTTCTTCTATATTGGCCTTTTTGCACTGCAGGATACAATTACATTTTAATATTTAGTTATATTTAGGACAATTTATGTTTTGCTTGGCTACTTTGGCAGTGATTTTGATTTTTATGAATTTATTATTTTTATTATGTTTGAGAAATGCAGGTGTCAGATGCATAAACGAGTTGTGCAGTAAACTGAGATGAAACAAAGGAATAGTTTGTCAGTAACTATTTAAAATATGCAGATATTTTTAGAGGAAGCACAATAGAGAAGAGAAAGTAGAGTTGTGAATTGTCCAGTTGAACATTGGGATAACTTGTCTTTGTAGTAGGGCTGCATAATATTGGAAAAAAACTGTTATTGTGATTTTTTTGTTTTTTAAACCTGTGATATGTTATGTTTTTCATGATTTTTTTCTTTGTTCTTGGTGATTTTCTATTTTGTTTTTGGTGATTTTCTTAGTTTTCAGTAATTTTCTTATTTTTTTGTGATTTTCTTCTGATTTTGGTGATTTTCTTCGTTTTCGGTGATTTTTTTCTTCTTTGTTTTTGGTGATTTTTTCTGTTTTTGGTGATTTTCTTTGTTTTGGGGGATTTTTGTCTTCGTTTTCAGTGATTTTCGTCTTTGTTTTTGGTGATTTTCTTCCTTATTTTTGGTGATTTTCTTCCTTGTTTTTGATGGTTTACCACAAACTAAACCCCCGTTCGTTTCTTTGCAGGTGAATTTGAAGCGCCCATGTCCCTTCTGGGCCGACGACGGACACTGTTCCATCAAAGACTGTCATGTGGAGCCCTGTCCAGAGGTCAGAGGTCAACGCACTCACACAATATGAACGGGGTTACACATGTACAGTTTACTGGCCCATTTAGGTTATGAGATTAGTCCTAAACCCTCTGTGGTCTAACAACAACCTGCTCATGTTTCATCTGATAGAACTGATGTTTTCTCTGTTTCCAGAGTAAAGTCCCCGTCGGCATCAAGTCTGGGAACTACAACAAGGTACGATCGCATTAAAACCTGCCGCTGTCGCCTCTGAAATGAACGTTTAGTCTTAGTTTTAATTAATTCTCTTAACCCTGGGACATACAGTAAAAAAAATAAAAATAATGTCCATCAGAGTGGTGATCCATTTTAATAGAATGATGACCATATTAAAGTATGTAATTTTATGTTTTTGTTTGTTAAATGTTAATTGTCTACTTCATTCATATCGATGTACAGTTTATTAAAAGTGATCCTCCTCTTAGATTAAATGTGTTGAATCTTACACACTTAAATAAGATAAATAGAAAACAAAAGAATAGGCATGGATACCAAATTAGGTACTTTTATTGGTACCGACCGGATTCCGCCAGTACTACCGAGTATAAATTCACATAAAGTCAAACATTACCACATTTCGGTATTTGAGCGCATCCTCACACTGCACGCGCCTGGAAGAGAGAGGAGGATGTTGGTGTTCTTGAAAAAACAAACAGTGCATGTTCATGTAGAGGGAGGGGCTTGTTTTAATTTGTAATGCTTGAGTTTGAAAAGTATTAAATGTTATATTTATTTTTAAGTCATTTTCCCTCCCCCACACACACTTTTTTAAGTTTTATGTTGTTATTTCACTGATGATGTTGAGAAATAAATATTCAGAATTCAGAAGTTTTGACACTTTTTTGATAGACAAAATGACTTAAATCACCACATATACACACAAAGTACTGAAAACAGGTACGTTTGTATACTGGTACCAATTCCCAGGTGCTGAATATTGATACCTGCAAATCGGTACCGGAAATAATACATTTTAAAAAATATATGTTCTTAAATTTTTTAAATTATTTTTCTTCATTTCCTTCACTATTATTCTCTTCATTTTGCTCAAATGTTTGCTTAAATAAAATAAAATAAAATAAATATATATTATACATATATTGCATATTTATCTCTATCATTAGTTGGTTGTTGTGCTTGTCCATCCCACTGTATATATATTTATAGATTCTTTTTATTTATTTCTTTTATACTTGTACTTTGCACTGCAAGAGAGTTTTTTTTTAATTTTGTTGTACATTTGTATGATGACAACAAAATCATTCTGTTCTATTCTAGTCTATTCTATACTATATTATTATATTTTATTGTAGTCTATTCTTCTATATTATTCTATTTTATTTTATTCTCTTTTATTTTATTCAATTCTATTCTATTTTATTCTATTTTACTCTTTTATTCTATTTTATGCTATTTATTCTATTCTAGTTTATTTTACTTTATTCTACTCTATTTTATTCTAATCAATTCTATTTTCTTCTATTTTATCTTAATTTATTCTATTCTATTCTATTCTATTCTATTCTATTCTATTCTATTCTATTCTACAGCTGGACCAACTTCAGACATTTAATTAGTCAAAATCACAGTCTTTAATATGTTAAAGTTGTGTTTTTTCTTTTTTCTGGTCGGAACCTGTTCATTATTGGATGAAAACAGGTGCAAAGGTTGTTTTTTTTTTTTTTTTTTTAATTTTCCAGCTCTATGTGACACCAGTTGATGCAGACGTTTGTGTAGTAAAGTGTGTGTCTGTGTGTGTTCAGTATTCACAGGCGGCCAACTCCATGTCAGACATGTCGGAGTGTGAACAGGCCAAAGAACTGGGCGCCATCAACAGCACCCTGAGGTGAACATGGCCGACACCCACTTCCACCAGCCGCTAGTGAAACACCCACTTATCTGTTGAACAGACGTTAAACCACAGATGAAACCTCTGTTACATGAGTTTCACCGCTGCTCAGACGGAGAGAAACTCCGTGTATTTCATCAGTTTGTCTTCTTTTTCTTCTCTGATAGTCTTTGTTTATATATAATCACATCACAGACACATTTATATTTACAGACATTATATGGTTATTTGTGCAGGAGTTTTCCCTTTTTATTAGTATTAAGTCCTTTTATGTCTTCATCGTTCATGATATTGTTGAAATGTTTGATGGTTTTGACGGTCAGAGTTTGTGTTTTTCTAAATTCTGTGACTGTAATTTTCATTTTTTATTGCTAACGAACATCTCTTTCATTCATGCTAATTCTGTCAGTGTTGCATAAACCCTCATAGCGACTCTTTTAGGATCGTGTTCACTGTGTTTTTGTGTTACTTCCTGTTTCAGTAACCAGAGTAAAGAGGCGTTCGCTGACTGGGCGAGACACGACGACGCCCAGGACCACTTCTGTGAACTGGACGGTGAGGATTTATATGTAGAAGAAGTTTAGAAGCAGTGTTTCCTCTGTCAACAGTGACCAAAACTCAAGGTCAAGTTTACGTAGTGGCCAAAGTGCTGTACAAAGCTACAGTTTCAAATGCAAGATATATTAAAAATTAATAAAAAATAATAAATACAGGATATATTAAAACTGATAAAACATACACAGTAATAAGATAAACGGCAACTAAACACACAACCAGAAGATACAACAAATAAAAGTCACACACTTGTATTAAAAGGCAGTGCAAACAGTTGTGTCTATCTACTGATCTAAAATACCCGTTAATCCGTTAATCTATGCAAATATTGGTTTAAAATGCATTTGTTATCTTTTCCTGGTTACCAGATATGACCCATTTGAATGTTCAGAGGCTCCGTAGTTAACGTGGAAACGCCGTCATCTTCTACAAGATTGATTCACCAGTAAAACCCATGGAGTTGGATCAGTGACAGTGGATGGAGACATACTTGGTCTATATATGTTAAATAATACAAATTCTATGTATCGTGAACAAAATAAGCCACAATCTGAACAAAATTTAAGAAAAAAATATAAAATAGGCAACAAAATGAACAAAAATAGAAAAAAATATCAGAATCACAAATACTTAATTGAACCCCAGAGGGACATTAAGGGATGATGAATGAAATTAATATAAATGTTTTAAAGAAATCTTCATAATGTATAAAAATAAGCAAAAACCCCATCAAATGAAATAAAAAAAGAATAAAACGGTAACAAAAGAAACAAAACTTAATAAACCAAACCGATAAATAGCAAGAACAAAACTGAACAAAATAAGCAACAAACTGAACAAAAAGAATAAATAAAAAAATGTACAAAATGAACAAGTAACATGAACAAAAAGTCACAAATTGAACAAAATTGATGAGAAATAATTAATATGAAATACAAACAAAACAAAATATAAAATGAACAAAATGAATAAAAAAAGTACACTAAGATTATAGATGTTGGTTTTTATGTTCAGTTAATAATATATATTTTACTGAAAAAGTCAGCTTTTTTTCAGTTTGTCCTTTTTGATATAATAACCTTTGAAGTTACTCTGAACTTTAATGAATATCAACATGATCAGTGAATTAAATATAGAAAAATACAAGATTTGCACTGAAAATTGTAAAATATAGAGGAAAATATTGTGCTAAATGATGATAAATCACTTAGGAAAAGGTTAAATGTAGAGGAAAAAATCTTTTAGGAAGTCGCCACAAAAACAGTTGTGACTTTTTAAGGGTTAAAGACGATGGGTTAAGGTTACAGTAGGTCTGTTTTGGTGTTTTTTAATTTATTTTTAAAAATAATTTTCCAGATGAAACATCTCCTGATGCTGAGTACGTGGATCTGCTGCTGAATCCAGAGAGGTTCACCGGGTACAAAGGTCCTTCTGCCTGGAGGGTCTGGAACAGCATCTACGAGGAAAACTGCTTCAAGTGAGACTCAAACGCCATCACATGATTGATCAAAGTTCTGATACATATATCCACAATACCATCTGTCCGTCTGTCCTCTGCCTTTGTTTCATCTGTAGTTCTGTATTTTCTTACGGATTCGAACCTAACACAGAATGTGTTGCAGTACCACTGGGAACCAGATGGGGCAGTGTTGAGATTTGGAGACTCTGATTTCCAGAAATAGTGGAACTTACGGAAGAGAAACTAGTTTAGTTTAGTTTAGTTTATTTCAAGCTTATGCACTCCACGTACAGTGGTAATTACATATACATGTACAATATTCAATGCTGTTCATATACATTTCATACCTGTGTACACAGACATACATGGAAGGATTGGCAAAAAAAAAAAAGAGATGAGAATGCCATATGCACTAGTATACACAAAAACCATAGATGAAGAAGCTACATATAGAATTAAACATCCAGAACTGTACATGAAAAACGTGCATATGAAAACATAACTACAGAAAAAAGAAAAAGAAGTAGACTTGTAGATTGTGCATATATAACTATACATAGTGAATTTTACAGGAAGGTTATGCATCTAGAAATACATAGAAACTATACATGTAGAATATGCACAAGGAACATACACAGAGAAGTATTCATTGCAAGTACACATAGATATAGGAATTGTATTACGGAATATTGTGTGTACACAGTAAATATAACAAATTCTACAACAAGAGTCCCCACTAGTGTCTTATTTACAACAATTAATCAGTGAATATCAACATTAGTAAATGTCATCAACATGTTTATTATTATTACTCTTCACTCATTAAAAAAAAAAGGTGCTCTTCTTTGTGGTATTTGTCCAGTATGTTAAATCAAAGCAGCGCCCTCTGGTGGATCGATGCCAAATCGTATTCCAACACAAGGTACACTAGGAAGAATGAATATAGTTATTTTTACACCATTTTCGCGCATGTGGAGCAGAAATTAGCCTTAAAACGATGTTGTCATGTAGATGAAAGAAACAAAAGTAAAGAAATGTCTGCCTCGGAGAAGTCGATGGGTCATTTTAATGAATATAATGTGGATTTATGTAGAAGTCAGATGTTTATAGCTGCATCTGACTTTTGTCCCCAGTTTGTCATCAAATCTGTAAAACCGGAGTCGTACCCTAAAAATCGTGAATCTGTAAGTCTTCCCTCACAGTGAACAACTTCGAATTTTACTCCACCACAAACAAATTCACAGGTTTCAAACAGAGCCCATAGGTTGCTCTGGCATTTCTGGAAATTTGTCACGGCATGGCATTATGGGTAGCATAGCTCCACGCAGCTGCAGTAGTGGCAACAAAAAACGCCATCAGTTGAAACCCTGCCAGTTCTCTGTGCGTGGAACTATGCTTCCCACAATGCACTGCTTTGACAAATTTCCGGAAATGCCCAAGTCATGTGCCACTTATGTTTGTAAACACGCGGATTTGTTTGTGGTGCAGTAAACTTCGAAGTTGTTCACTGTGAGTGAAGAGATTCAGGTGTGTAATCATAGTCAGACTTACGGATTCGTGATTCTTAGGCTACGACTCAGGTTTTACAAATTTGATGAAAAATTGGTGACGAAAATTAAACGCAGCTTTAACTGTCGAGGTGATTTCAACGTTTCAACTAACGTTTCCTGAAATGCTCCCACAGGCCCAGATCAGTGTACCGACCTTTGAACCCTCTGGCTCCGAGTCGAGGTGAGTCTGTTTGTTTTTCCATCAACCGATAAATGGACGTATTTATTCAACTTGATAAAACCTGAAGATCTGTAGCCGACCAAACACCCACACGGTGAAAACAGAACAGAGACACACTCGATCACGGTTTAATACTCAGTAAACATCAGGATCTAAAGCTCTTTTTCTTTTATTGATGCTTATTTGTTAAAGGCGGATCTCCATGTGTGCAGATGTTATTTATTCATTTATTTTTAAAATTATTTTCACTCTAAATGCTCACCGGTGTCATAACTTTTATCCACTGACATGTACAGATGTGTCTATTAATAGAGCAGATCTAACAGAGCTTTGTTGTTTCTCTTCTGTTTCTCTTTCCATTTCAGGAGACGATGACGGTGAGTAAAACTAAACCAGCTTCACACTTGTCTATTTTTATTCGTGCTGAAAACACATCACTGATAAGGCCTTCTCTGTCGTCGCTTTTGCAGGAGAAGGTTTCTACAACTGGTTGGAAGGTCAGTTCAGTTCTCTCAATCATTTCCTTTTGATGGAAGTTTTAGTTTATGAATCACTAGTGCAGTCGAGATGAGACGGATTCATTTTAGTTCCATCAGTTAACAAATTCTGCAGTCGCATCACAAAAGGCACACACAGTAAAACTCCAAACATTTCACAAATCTGCTTCTACGGGAAAAGGAAACTGTCAAAAAGAGTCATGTGCATAAGATAGAAAGATGTGCATATTATTCTATAGTTGCAAAAAAGAAATATTTGTAGCCTTTTGAATGAGTTTAGTAGTATATAAAATGTATTGTGTGTATTTTATATGACTGGAATGAAAAAGTTTTAACGTCAAGAATTATAAATAAGAAATGTAACTTTACTCTTATGCTTTCTCCATTACGAATACAAATTCACCAGTGTCACTCTACTGTCAAAAATACGTCACGTCTTTATCTGGTGTACATTTTATGTATGATTAAACTCATTCAAGAGTTTACAAATATGTACTTTTAGCACAACTATAGAATAATATGCACACTAGAGCTGCACAATATATAGTTTGAGCATTGTCATCACAATGTACATGTGCGCAATGGTCACATCGCAGATCCTGAAATGTAGGAGAAAAAGGAACTCAACTTGTTTTTGTCAAATTTTAAGGGTAGCTGACACACACTGGGCACAGCAGTGTGTGTCAGGTGGTATGTTTGGTGGTGTTTGGTTGGTGGTATTGTCCATCAATCACAATCGTTCAGTTTGCTGAAGCAGACCACATCCCTGCACATGGAGTGAGTCGCTGGTAACAACATTGACAAATGAGCAACGAACAAGAGAAAATCACCAAAAACGATGAAAAAAAAATCACTGAAAAGATGAAGAAAATCACTGAAAACGATGAAAAAAATCACAGAAAACAATGAAAACTAGAAAAGCATTTGGAAAGCGCAGACCTCCGCCAAGCATGATAGTTTCCCCATATTGTGACTCACACCAAAGTAATTTATTTGTTTCAGTGCCCTGACTTTTTTTTTTGTTTTGTTTTTTTTGTGGAATTTTATGCACAAATGCTGAAAATGGTCCTATCTCCCAATGTTAAAGAATCCTTTAAAAAAATCC
>JAPTGZ010000001.1:38185196-38197974 GCA_029814645.1 Fowleria isostigma | reverse complement strand
CCACGGAGGATCACGTGACCCGAGCAGGGCATTTACACCACCCTCTCCCTTGACGGGCCCCTCGCCACCACCACCGCCACTGCTGAAAACGTGAAAACATCCCAGGTGGCGGAACCGGAGCCATGTGGACCGCCACCGATGTGATGAGGTCACGTCTGCCTCAACAGCGCCATTCGACAACAACACAAACTCCATTTACTACGCATGGACGTTTTCACACAAATATATCCAAGACCTTTAAAGACACGAAGGACTTAATCTAAGACCTGAATCTGGTCTGAGCCAGATCAGGATGTGACCCACATTCAGCTAAAGCATCAATACATGTGATCTCAACATGTAATGAATGAACAATTACACATTTAACACAAAGATGAAATTGATGATTCTATTTTTTAGATGCATTAAAATTATGTCAGATATATTATTTTGAACAATAAGAGGATTGTTTAAATTCACCTTATTCAAGTATTTAAGATTTAGCACATTTAATCTGAGGAAGATCCTTTATATATTAAAAAAACAAAAACAAAGGTTTAAAATAGTAGTTTCATAGACTTCTTCATTTATACAAAACAATGAACAAAAATTAACTATGACATTTGTGGCACTTTTGTGGTTTATCACATTAATTGTAATATTATGTTCTGTGTTTTGTGGTTTTATTTAGTAAAAATCAAGTATTTTCCAACATTTTATTTACTAATTATGTAGATGTACATAAGAGTTTAGAGTAAAATAGAGGATTATTACATCAACAACAGACAAAACTGAAGAAAGTCACTTTTTCAGTAAAATCTATTATTAACGCAACATGAACCCAGTGTGTCCATCCACTGTCACTGATCCAACTCCATGGGTTTTACTGGTGAATCAATGTTGTAGAAGATGATGGCGTTTCCACGGTAACTACAGTCTCTGAACATCCAAATGGCTCATATCTGATGACCATAAAAAGATGAATAACGAGGTGTGAAAAAATATCAATACAGTAATATATCGCGATACTTTGACCTCCAATTGATATTTCAACCTTTAATATAGACTTTTTCGAAAAACAAAAATAATTTCTTTGCAACATTAGTTTAATTCACAGTAGTGTAAGTGACAAACTTGATTCACTATATGTTTACTGCACTTTGTTTTAATGCACTTTAACACTGTAACATTTGACTAAATATTTCAAAAACAATAAAATGGAAACGTAGTTTTCACAAATAGTTTTGACTTAATTTGTCCTTTCAATTTTGTGAAGTATCGTGTGATTTACATTTACATCATCTCTATTTTTTCTTAGTTAACTGTGTAGAATATTGCAATACACCATAATATTGTGATATCATGATATATCGTATCGTATTGTGATCCAAATATTGTGATACATATTGTATTGTGAGGTTCTTGCCAATACTCACCCCTATGAATAACTGTATTTTAAACCAATTATTTACATGGATTAGTGGATCAAAAGGGACTAAACAGTTTATATTATCAGTTCTTCATTTTGGTAGATGGTGGATGTTTGGGTCTTAATAGTTAAAAAAGCTTAAATATAGAGATAATTTCATTTGGGAACTGACACAAAAGTAGTGCTGGGTCTTTATGGGTTATGTAACAAAATGGTTTAAAATAGTAGTTTCATAGACTTTTACATTTATACAATAATCATATTGTAAAAATGTAAAAGTCTATGAAACTATTTTATTAATACAAATGAATACTGAACAAGAGGAATAATCACAAAAATTTAAAGAAACAAGAAAAATATTGATTAAAATGAACAAAAAACAAAAAAATGAAGAAAAACAAAGAACAATGAAGAAAAAAGCAACAAAATGAAGAAATTAAACAATAAATTTAAATAAAATAAACAATAAAATTATGAAAATAATGCACAAAATTTATGAAACAATTAACAAAATGAAGAGAATCAAGGAAATTCGTAAAATAATCAGGAAAATAATTTAAAATGTTTTACTTCTTGTGTCCGGTGTGAAATTTTTAATATTTTTGCTGTTTTTTGAGGGAGATTTTGCACTTAATAGAGTTTCACAGTTTGTGGGATTGTGTAGTTTTCCATCTATTCTCTGCATATTTCCTAGAACAGTTCATCTTAAAGAATCAATTTTCTTCTTTTGACATTTAACGTTTGCTGCAACAACCAACAGCAGAAACGGTATCTGTGAAATCTACAAAACTTTACAAATGTTACATGTAAGATTCATAAAGTTCAGATTATCAATGCCATCAGA
Organism: Fowleria isostigma; assembly: GCA_029814645.1. Classification (NCBI taxonomy): domain Eukaryota; kingdom Metazoa; phylum Chordata; class Actinopteri; order Kurtiformes; family Apogonidae; genus Fowleria; species Fowleria isostigma. Next base: position 38,195,722 of record JAPTGZ010000001.1, on the reverse strand, counting down.
CTGTTCACGGGTCAGCAGTTCATTCAGACTTGATCTCAGGTGAATGGAGGCCACTGATTTACTGAACTTATTCATCTTGGTTTGTTACAAGGTCGGCTTGATGGTTTTTTACTTGGTTATAAATTCTCAGAACACCGTAATAGATTCAAAGAACTGTTGTCCCTGCTGCTCAAATATCACAGTATAAATATCTGCAAATCTCTTGCACATATCAACATAACATTGTTTATTGTTTCCTTATTTATCTATTTGTCCTTGTTTTGAGTTACTTTCTTTCTGTACTTTGACTGTAAAGCACAAATTTCCTCCTGGGGATTAATAAAGTATTTCTGATTCTAAATAATAGATGTTTTTCTTAAATGTGTCTGAGTTTTTATTAAAGACAAACAGAGTAAATGCTGGCCTTTTACTGACCAACAGGAAAAGACGTGGAGTTTCCAGAGTTTCTACAGTGTCTGGATCACGGTCAGTTTAGAGGCATTTACCAGCCATTCTTTTTTTTTAACCACTGCAGTCTGAGCAGCTCTGGCCCGAAGCCAAACACCGCCCAACCTGAACCTAAACCAGAACCATGACCCGTTATCAGCCAGATGAGGCCGCGAAGCTCCGTCCAACCCAACATCAACAAACCAGGCCTCGGAGCCGCACGTCTCCACAGCAACACCCACATGTCATTCACTCCACAAAACATTTATGCAACACCCTCCCCCTCCCCCCACCGCCACTGCTCTCCGCCCACCCTTCCCTGGAAGCCGGTTGGTTCCTGTTGGCAGGTATTGCATCACGGCTGATTCACCGTCAGGCCGTGACTGTCCTGGCAACGCGCCCAGAGCGGAAAATAAGCAAAGCAGACACTGGAGGGATTATTACAACGGCTCAAACTGTATTTGGCAAGTTTTAAACAAGTGCGTACATGTACAGCTAGAAGCATTTTTTCTGTGTTTTTTCTTTATTTTTTCTGCCAAGTGCTCAGATTAGTCACATTCTGTCTGCAGAGCTAAAGTACACAGAGTAGACTGAGAAGAAGTGAAGTCAAGAGTACATACCTTTATCTTCAAAAATATAGAAACAAAAACGACTGGAAAAGAAAAATCAAAAAATTATACAGCCATGTTTATGAAGAGTCCAATATGTACACGTCCATGTTGTTCTGCTGTATGTCCTTCTGCTGCTGCCGTAGTCGATTACAAAAGGAAAACCACAACGGCTTCACGGGTCCCGCTCCTTTTTCACCTTTATGTCTCCTGCCAAGATGGTGGCTATTTCACCCTGCATGAAGGCCCAGGGCACGTTGGATCCGACCAGTGGGCAGCGCTCGCCGCTCGGGCAGTACACCTCACCGGTGGCGCCCTGCTGTTTGATGCTTTCCCGCGAACAAGGAAAGCAAAACTTATGGGATGGCACCGACGGGCACTGGACAAAGTGAGTGTCCTCCAGCCGTTCGTGGCACAGGGTACAGCATAGCGGGACGCTGCCGGGCGCCACAGACGAGTCCGGAACGCTCTGCGGCGGCACGAGAGGGTCCATACCCGACGGGTTCCCTTCCCTCTGGCCCAGCCTCCTCTGAGAAGGCGACAGAGGGCTGCCGCTGTTCCGCCGTGCCCCCGCCGTGGTGGAGTGTACCTGGTTGGCGTCCTTTGGCGAGCCTGTGCTGCCCGCATTATCAGTGGCGAGGATGAGCGCCGCCATAGGGGACTGGCCGTTCTGTGCCATGGCGGCCTCAGGGGGCGTGGTGCGAGAGTGGGGTGAGATGGTGGAGGGCGGGGCGGCGGCAGAGAAGCCAGGAAGAGCAGCGGGTGGGATCTTCAGGACCTCGGAGGGCGACGGGAGCCACGGCTGCCCCTCAGCGCCGTTCATCTTCGAAGCGCTGCCTTCGCCGTCCGGCTCCGGAGACGCCTTCCTCTTCATCGTCCGAGGGTGTTTCCCCCGGTCTGAGGAAGAGGAGGAAGAGAGTTAGTAAACACACACCAACAGCGTCCTGAACAAACGCTAAGATGAACGAATCCAAAACAAAGACAGGAAGGAGAAACTTCAGCCCCTCACAGGGAAACCGAAGAAAACCATCATCAACCTCCAACATCATGTTCCATTTTACCTGGAACGATTCTGCGCTTCAACACACAAACATTAAATCTGATTCACATGGTTTCAGCGTCCACCTCCAGAACATGACCCGAATCTACAAACACCATCATAAACTCACACATAATCTGACCAAAGTTTTCTGATTGAAACACTGAGATTAACTTAAATTCAGATTTTCTGTTCTGTGAACCTTTACCAAACCCTCTACTGATGTTTAACCCTTTAGTGAAGCATCAATGCTACCAATGCAAAACATAAAAGAACTTGTTCTGATTGAATTGAACCTAAAATTAAACTTTGACTCTCATTTTTCTGAGGCAACTTGAACCTTTCATTTGTGCATGTGTCCAGAATGGTCATGTGATAGACAACTCCGCATTTCTTCCTCCATATCCTGATTAGATGTTAGCACTGATTGAGTCAACAATAAGACCAAATTTCCCTCTGAGTTATTTCATCATTGTTATGTTGTGTTTTCCTGTGATGTGTAACACTGGTGTAAAAGTCAGAGTCATCGCCACATGCTGTTATTGTTGACATATGACAAGCTCAGCATGTTCTGCTGGTGCCTGGTGCATTGTGGGAGTTTTACTGGGCCTGCAGCATTGACTGAAGGTCGTAATCCATGAGTCACCAAGGTGGAACTCACTGAGTCACATGAAGGCTTGAAACACAACCACAACACACTGGGCATCTTTACATCCAACAGGGTTCACAAACGGGGGCAAAATGTCCAATACGACCAGAGGAGGCAGAACTTAAAGGGTTAACGGCCTCTGTGTCTTGTTCATTTTGTGTCGTTTAACCCTCTGATCTCCTGACGGCAGAGTTCAACGTCTTATACATCCATACACATCTTCTGTTTACATCAAACTAAATGTTTTTATATCATGTAGAAAAAAATAGACTGCACTGATTTTCATTTTGGTCCAGTTTCATCATTTTTAACTGTATACGATGTCTTTTTGTTTTATTTTACATAATCTTTAAAATAGTTGTGGTCTCATTATAGTTTTTATACTGCTTTTGTCATGTTTTTGGTGAAGTATAAAACCATGAATAGCCTAACTTTAATTTCTTAAAACTCCAGGACCATATAGTTCCCTTTAAATCTTTAAGACATAAATTAATAAAGACTGAACATTCTAAACACATCAAATGTTCTGAATATATGGAATCAGATTCAGTCTCATGAATCATCATGATCTGTGGTTTATTTGATCAAAACTCATACATAGACACAGGTAGTAAATCTCAAATATTCACATTAAGCCTGTTTTACTACAGTGTGCTAAACCTGGATATTTTGACCCAGTTCTCTGTGTAATAATGTAATAACCTGTATGTCTGGCCTGTGTTCATTTCTGGTAGTAATTAAATGTGTTCAGAGTGATGTGTGTTTTCTAGACTGGTCTACAATAACTGGAACATTTGAGCAGATGTTTCACAGAAACTGTCCAACTTTATCATAAATGTTCAACAAGTTCCAGCATCAACATCAGATCTTCTACAGTTAATGGAACATGATAATAAAAAAATATTATTAGAATGTGAGTCCCAGCTCAGCAAAACCGGTGTTCAGTAAATAGGAGTCAACATTCAGGAACAACAGGAGAACCTCCACTGAACTGGAGGATCATTATGGACCATGTTCTGAGTCTGAATTTGGGCCCAAATCAGTTTACAGATCGTTTCTACGTTTTCATCCTTAGGGTTAAAGGTCAGAGTTTGCGTGTTTTCTAGGAAAGACTGATGTAAATGTGAACTGAGACCAGCCCTAAAAGGGTTAAAATCAGGTCAACAGGACCGGGTTCTGGATCTAACTGGACCTGTATGGTGGCTCACACATCGGTTTATACACATCAGCACCGGGACCAGGTTCATCAAAGTCCTGCTTGGTTGAAGAAAAACCCGGCCCCATAGACCAGGCGGTCCAGATGGGTCCTATGCAGGCTCCAGACCTAGGGGGCCCGGTCCAGTCAGAGACAGGTCTGTCAGTTCAGGTCCGGGGTCCTACCTGCTTTGGAGGCTCCGGGTTCGTATCCCATGACCCTCTGCATGGCCGCGTGCTCCTTCTTGAACCTGCTGTCGAACGTGTGCAGCGCCATCAGGTCCCGGACCGTCTTCCCTTTGCTCATCCAGTCCTTGTGTGTGTCCGCCAGCTCCGACAGACTGTCCGGCCGGTGCTTGTCTTTCAGCTCCTCCGGTCTCTTGCCATGCTCCCCAGGCCCCGGCGCGGCTAGGACCACGGGCAGCCCCATCTGCGCAGGGCGGCCGTTCAGCGGGTGTCCGCCGCCGTTCACCAGAGGCACCAGGTTGGGAGGAACCGCGCTAGTCCTACGGGGGTTGGGGCTCTGGCGGTTCAGCTCCGGGGGCTCGTCGGGTTTCGGGAATCCGTTGGGCACGGGGAGGCCGTTCGCCTGCCTCCCGGCCTGGTACTCCGGCCCAAGCCGCGGAGGCCGCTCTGACAGCGGGTAGCGATCCAGAGGCTGCGGCGGACGGCCGCCTGGGTCTCCGGCTGTGTGGTTGAGCTCCTTCCCAGGATGCTGGGGCTTGCCGGGGCCCGGAGAGCGACCCTCCTGGAAGCCGTGCGCTCGCTTCAGCTGCCGCGCGGTCTCGATGACGAACTCGATCCGGTCCGCGCCCTCGTAGTTGACGCATCCGCGGCACACGGGCTCGGTGAAGTCCCAGATCATGGCCCACGGCATGCGGGGCAGGTCGCATAGATAGCACGACTGCCTTCTGGAGGCGGCCACCGCCGCAGAGGACATGCTGGAGGCCCGGGCTTGATCCGCAGGGTCCGAGGTTCCGTGAGTCGATCACAGGCGCCGGAAGCAAAAGAATGATCCAGAAACGGGACCAGGTTCGGGATGTTCCGTCAGGACTCGGCGATCTTGCTCATCCTCCACCGTCCTTCACCGCGCGCCTCCGTCTGAGCTCGCGCTTACGACTCAGCTCGAGCTCTCGGCGTAGGTCGTGACGTCAGCGCCGACGCGCGGCTCGTGCCCCGGGTCTATTTACTGCTTGCTTCGAAGGACCTAGGACGCATGCGCTTACCTCTCCGTCTGTCTTTATCTGCAGACGGAGATCGTGCGACTCAAAGACGAGGTATCACTCCGTGAAACAAACGGACACGGAAACTAAAAACTAAACCACATAAGATATGACGACGCAGAGGCCGGAAGAATCACAGTAATAATAAAACAATACATTGTTAAATTGGTAACTTAATTGGTAACTTTGATTATAAATACATTTCTGTATCTTCTTTACCAATACAGTAAATATAAAACTAAGATGAAGAAATGTATTTATAATCAAAAACTGTTACTCCAAATTACAATAAATTGTGTAAATAAATAAATGACACCATTTGAGATGACTTCTACTGAAATGACAAAAAATTAAAACTCATAAATAGCATGTACTAAAAATAAATCAGTGTTTTATTTGATTTACTTGATTTTAATCAGGTTGAATTCACCTGTATTTACATTATAAACACTATGAGATGTGCCGTGATACTTTGCATTCACCTGATTCTTAATGTAGTTTACAATTTTAAACCAATACAACAACTTATGTTGAAAATGACCCACTTCCTATGATTTTTATGATTATAGATGAAAATAACTGTATAATGTATGGTAAATGGTTGGTACTTATATAGCGCTTTTCCATACATTAATGGCACACAAAGCACTTTACAATACAAGCCACACATTCACCCATTCACACACACACTCATACACCTGTGGGCAGTTGCTGCCATGCAGGGCGCTACCAGGCCACACTGGGAGCAATTTAGGGTTCAGTGTCTTGCCCAAGGACACTTCCAGATATGGATAGTTGGAGGTGGGATTTGAACCATCGATCATTGGACAACCTGCTCTATCACCTGTGCCACAGCCACCCTTATGTTTGATGCATAATAACACTAATAGTCAGGTTTTAACTCTATGTTATATTTTTTGGAAAATAATTTTTATATTTACAAGTTACTTCATTTTATTTTACCTAATATATAAAGATACATTGCTGATGAAGTTTTCATTGTTTCCAAGTCGATGATGATAAACCGAGCCATGAGATTAAACAACACATTTTACAATTAAATCCTCATATGCTTTTAACATTCAAGATTTGGCAACTAAATCTAAAATGAACCTCACATATATATAGAATATGTGTTGATTTTCTGGTTGATATCTGCAGTGTTTCCATCTAATTTTTAAGTTGAGGTAAAACTTTAAGACATAATGATGGTATTTAAAAAATATTGTTTTTAACTTAGTTTAGACTTAAGAAGAAGAAGAAGAAGTTTATTGTCACATACATGGTAAAAAACACAGGCTTAATGTCATGCAGTGAAATTCTTAGATTGCACGCTTCCCGACAACATAAAAATAGTAAGAATAAATAGAATAATAAATAAGTATAAAATAGTAGGTAACTTATTTCATATATTACTTTGTAAAATAATAGAAACACATTATTATCACATATTTATTTTTAAACACAACCTATGTTATTTCTTGTATTTACTCACAGAAACAGCAGCATGAGTTGCTGAAAACCTCATTATTGTCCAGTACTGACATCTGAGTTAGATCATAGAGGAAAACAGGCAGAACACTGATCAATTTAATATATGCAATGTTTTGACCTCAAACACAAACTTTAACTAGGTTTTAAAAATACAATAAAACATTTTTGTGGGCTTCATTTATTTTCTGTTTTATTTAACATTTATTTAACAAGGGAAGTCAATTAAGAACCAGTTCTCATTTCCAACAATGGTCTTGCCAAGAGGCAGCAGCATCAGGCAAATTTAAAAAATAAACAAACCCTGAAACCACTCATTAAACCATTTATATTACTTTCTGGATCTAAAATATGAAGAGTCGAAGCTTCAACCTGCAGCCGTCTGTGATTGAACCACTGAACAAATACAGATTTTGTTCTCATTTACATATAAACTGTGCATTTTTGTGTTACTGTCATTTTTCAAAAGTTTCTGCAAGATGCAAATATATATGCGGTGTAAAGTCTTGGAATAAAATGAACAAATTTGTCATCAGTGGGTGTATCAATGGTATTCGGTGTGGTTGAGAAGTTCAACACTGGAATTGGAGGCAGAGTGAGAGCTCGTCTCTGTTCTTTCCGCTCTGTTTACGAGAGGCTGAAGAGCTTTTCCAAAAAACAAAACCCTGAGCAGGTCTTAAGTCGACACAGCTCAGCAAGTCGATGAAACACACACTTAACTTTAGAAAAATAGTCCAACATTCCTTTACTTTTCCATTTGTGTCCATGTTGTTATCTTCTACTCCAGAATCTGTCACTAAATAAAATCAATCTCGCTGTTTGATGATTTTAAGCTTTGTTTTTCCTCGTAAACTCTGCAGAATGAAAGCGACAGGTGTTGAAGCTGTAGTTGCTCAGTAGTTGGTAAACTGCACGGCTCTTATTAAATCACATTCCAGTCTCAGATCCAGACTGATGACGTCACTAAGCCAACGGCCAATCACAGAATTCAGCCGCCGTTACCAGGCAAAACATAAACCTCCCTCCTCCATTCAGTCTGAGCTCAGACAAAGCAGAAAAATAGGATCAGATCCAAGATTAGGGTTTACAGAGAGAAGGAAATACTCCACAGGACTCGAAGAACCCAGTAAAACTATCGTCAGACTCACGGGGGGTGGGGGGTGGGGGGGTGTCTGAATTAAATATTAACCACATGTTACAAATCTACACAGTTGCATCAGTTTCATGGCATTTTTGGAATATGTCATTCTGTAGGCGTATCATGTACTGTATGAAGCGAGTGAGTGGTGTTATTCTGAAAATAACATCAAACTTTTGTCTAAGTATTGTTTTTCACTATCACACACCCCCTATTATTAGACAACTGACACACAGTTTCATTGCTTATTGTCTCCATTTTTGTTGCTACTATGGCTGCGTGGAATTTCCATTCCCACAATGCACTTCGCAAAAAAATTTCCGAAAAGGTCTGAGTGACGTTTAGGTTTGGGATATAATCAAAGGGACTGCTTGTCATGGAGTCATCTTCAAAGTTGTTCACTGTGATGGAAGTAATTTAGGTGAATAAGCACTAAGGATGGGAATCGAATAGAAAAATGTAATGATTCTAATTCCTTTATTAATTTTGCTTATTGATCTGATAACTTATCAATGCTTTTATCTTTTCGTATTGGGTGAGGGAATAAAAGAGTACAAACGGGTTTGTTTGCATTAACTGTTTATATTTCTATCTGTGCACAGAAAATATAACATACAGTATGTACAATAATAATAACAACATATGTCAGGTCCAGTTCAGGGGGTTTCACACAATATAAGCCTACAAAGTGAAAATGAAAGTGAAAGTTAAAATGTTTCACAAATTCTTCTATGTCTTCCACTGTTGTGCACCTCGTTTTCCTTTTCCCTACCTTCAGAAACTTTTATTTGAGGGACAGGACCTTTGTTGCCCCCCCCAAGAACTGGGTCTGGAAGGCGCCCTGGTGTTTACTCTGATGCTAGATTCACCAGCGTTGCTAAGTAGTGTATCGAACACGTGACATTCCTGCAAATGAAGTTATGCTGTGAACACATATTTTAACCATATTGGAGGTATGTACCCGTACCAGTGGCCCTGATGTCAGCTTTTCACATGAAATATAACCACACCTCTGAGTGTTTCTGCCTTGATGCCATGTTGGCTACATTCTAAACCAAAACAATGCAGCATATGGGTGACATCATCATGCAGGCGCAACAAAGGCAGAATCGTTACGCAGGCAAACAATTTCAAGGAACGGAGCTAGTGAGAACCAGTTCTCAAAAAGAACTGGTTCATGATTCCCATTCCTCGTAAGCATGGAAAGACTAATGGATAATTAAGCTATAACTCAGGTTTTACAATTTTTATTTTTTTTTTTTACTTTATTGCCATTAGTAACAAATGACAGGCAATTAACAACACAAAACAATCAATGTCTTGAGAGCAGCCCTTACCGTACACAGTAAACACTAATAAGGCTTAGACATATTATACTAATGCAGAAGAGCAGAAAGGAAAAAAAAATACACACACAAAAAGAAATGCAGTTTTACATTTATACATCTTCATGTATATCATATCTACTACATATACAATCATGTATAAGTGTATAGGGCGGCTGTGGCGCAGGTGGTAGAGCGGATTGTCCAATGATTGAAGGGTCGGTGGTTCGAATCTCGCCTCCAGCTGTCCGCATATTGAAGTGTCCTTGGGCAAGACACTGAACCCTTATGTAATTGCCCCCAGTGAGTAGTGAGGTAGTGCCTTGCATAGTGGCAGACCCCCCACTGGTGTATGAGTGTATGCGTGAATGTGTGCGTGAATGGGTGAATGTGAAGCTTGTACTATAAAGCGCTTTGAGCACCATTACTGTGTAGAAAAGCACTATATAAGTACAGTCCATTTACCATTTATGTATATACATACATATACATACATATATACACACACACACACACACATACATATCTATCCAGGACATACATCAAAGAACAGAGGAGAAATCCTCCCAGAACAAAACATAAGGAAAAAAAAAAAGAAATTAGGTTTTACAATTTAAAAAAAAAATTTGCTACAAAAGTCATATGCTGCTTTAAAGGTTTCAGTCGATATAACCGTTGGAGAACATTCCTGGATCTGATTGTTTGGGAGATTATTAGGCAGATACCTTTGTGTGAATCATTTAATGACTGTAACAGATGGTTGTGGCTTCAGTTACAGACGACAGATGAGGTTCCACTGAAGCTCCTGGACTCTCTGTGATCCATCAGAACCCATGTGAGATTACATCGTCGTCTGGATCAACGGTGACTCAGCAGCTTCATCTCTTACTCAGACTGTATCATACATCTCCTCGCCGTCAGCTGATGGAAAAGCTCTCACAGGAAGTGTGAGGGCGTGACCTATGAGCATGAACAACAGGACGCAGCATTATAGAGAGAGTATTTAGATCAGTCCACCTGGACGGATGGCATGTTCACCTGCAGAACTGTGTTAAACATATGGCCCGTGGGCTAAAATTGTCCGCCAAAGGGTCTGATTCAGTCCATAGGATGAATTTATGAAATGCAAAAATTACACTGAAGATAAAAAACAATCAAGGATGTTAAATCATTTTAGTTCAGGTGCCTCATACAGACCAGTATAATCTAGAGTGGACTAGTGAAATAATAACATAATAATCTATAAATAATGTCAACTCTAAACTTGTCTCTTTGTTTAAGTTTTAAAAAGGTAAAATTACATTAAAAAATGTTTACATTTACAAATTACCCTTTCACAAAAAATATGAGTAACATAAAGAAAGATAAGATAAGATAAGATAAGATAAGATAAGATAAGATAAGATAAGATAAGATAAGATAAGATAAGATAA
>JAPTGZ010000001.1:38126089-38136646 GCA_029814645.1 Fowleria isostigma | reverse complement strand
GGGGCAGAGATGGACTTCAGCCTCCTGACCTTGGGCGGCTGGCCCATAGAGGGCAATCATCCTCCTTAAGCCACGCGAATTAAAGAGAGAAAAAAGAGTTTATTTTGTCGGTCTAAGTCTTAATGTTAGTGTCCAATCAGCATCACAGTAATTTCTGTGAATGATAGACATGGTTATTCTACCAGGCAATGGACAAATGGTGACATAGTTGTTCCTGCAGTTAGAACATGTACAATGCAGAAAACGGTCTTGTATAGACCTGCTACTCAGTGGAATAGGTTGCCTTGTGCTGTGAAAAAATCTAACAAATACGAAATTTTAAAATTTGTCTCAAGAAAAGACTATGTATAAATTTGTCTAAATTTTAAATATATTTGTAAATTATAATTCCTCTGTGCATGTTTTAATTTCTTTTTTTTTTTTTTTTTTTTTACAGGGCAGTGTCTTCCCTGTCTATGTATGTATTAAAATGATGTATGTGCTATTTTAAGTGATGGATCCCAGGAAGACTAGTTGTTGTAGCCTTTTAAACAAATAGCCAAATAAACTGTGACATTCAGCAGTCACTGTCACTTTCCAACCAGCAGCCCCGTCCCCTCTGGGCAATTTCAGTCAGGTTGAGAATCACCCCATAGACTTTCATGGAGAGAGTCTTTTTTCAAATTTTGGACTCGACAGTACATTTCTATGGCTCCAGGAGGGCTTACTCCAACATGATTTCATCATACACACTGATGCGTGCCCAGACACACGCACAAACATGCAAGCATCAGAAAGTTGAGAGGTGTTTCTCAAGAGAATCAAGACATTCATTGACCATGGTTTCCATGGAGACAGAACCTGTCAGGAACATGGCTGATTTCAATGAGAGGGTCATTGATCACTTTGCCGGATGAAAGAGAGACCAGGGGTCTGTTTCACAAAGCAGGTTCAACAAACTCTGAGTCTAACCCTGCACTCTGAGTTGATCTACTCTGAGATAGAAACTCTGAGTTTTCGGTTCCAGAACAGCTGATTTCAGTCAGGTTGATCAACTCAGAGTAGTTTCACCTGGAGTTAAGCGCATGCACCACTGCTGAAAAAAGACCGCGTCAATAGAACCCCGATTCGACAAGTCACCATTGCAACGGGGCACAACAGTGCGGCATTGTTCACCCGCAGCCATCGCTGGTCGGGTCAATGTGTAAGTTTAAATGTTGTCCTTTGCAATCACAATAATTTTACAGCTTAGTGATTAATGAGACACACTTTTCTGATTGCCCTGCCTTACTCAAGTGTCTGCATCTACGATATGGTACAAAAAACTGACATTTGCAAAGAAACGCAGCGCAACACACAATATCTGCTGGGATGTGAAAGACAAGGTTATAATAGTTTTGCATTTTTAATTATAGTTTAGTTTTCTTTAATTGTGACTTTTTTCTCTAATTCAGTTAGTTTTAATTAGTTTTTAGAGTGGGTTTGCGAGGTTTTGTTAGTTTTCCTTTTATGAAAAAATGCTTAGTTTTAGTTCATTTATTAGTTTTAGTATTGTTTTAATTTTTGTCACATTTTGGGTTATTTGTCAGGTGCAGGATTCAAAAAGATCAGAGTAAGAAGTGTTTAATAAAACTCAACAATACTAGAGCAAAAAAAATCTATTTCATACCCATCCAAAAGGTTTATACATTGATTGACAAAGATGAAAACAAAAGTTATTTCATCTATAATTTCAGTACGTTTTAGTTAGTTTTGTAAACACACACAACAGTTTCAATTAGTTACAGTTTTTCTTTTAATCATCATTTTAACTTATTTCAGTGAACAAAAATGTTTCTTGAATTCTAGTTTTCATTTTTTTGTTAGTTTTCTTTAACGATGATAACCTTTGTGAGAGTGTATGCTCCTTGTGTATTTTCTACATGTACAGTTTCTATTATTTCCATATGAATAATCTTCCTGTATAATTCACTATGTATAGATTTATATGCATGTTCTACAAGTCTATTTGTTCTGTTTGTACATGTGTGCAATCCTTCCAGATATGTCTGTGCACATATGTATGAAATATATATGAACAGTATTGATTACTGTACATGTATATGTAATGGTCACTGTACATGGAGTGCATGAGCTCCAAATGAAATAAACTAAACTAAGCATGACTACAGGTGGTAATGTTCAAATGTAAGGACAGATTAGGTTGTGTATGTAAGTAATGGACTGTGATGTGAAACGATACCGCTCAAAAAGATAATTGCCTGGAAAAGCAACCATCTATGTATGGTTTGATGACTGTCTCCGACGAATAATTTAATTTCCTGCGCAGGAATGCTGCACCTTCATCAACGGGATCATTGTCAAAAGGACATGCCATGTTTGTGAAACAAGTCGACCTCTAATATAGGCCTACTGACTGTTGGGGTTTTTTTAATAATAGATGGCAGAACTGCTGTATGTTACACCAAAACTCGCCTGCTAGCTGAATGAATGAAATCAAATATTGTGTGTGGCTGAAAGGGGGCGGAGTCAGAGAGAAACTTAAGGTTTATCGTGTCCGTTTCACAAAGCAAGGTAACTCAAACCAGAGAAAGAGTTTACCCAGAGAACGAGTTTACCCACAAGTGATGGGTGTGTTTTTAAATGGTGAGTTTCTTTATGTTGTTCTCTCCAAATGTTAAATCTTAAATAGTTGTACTGATTGCATATTGCCAGTCAAATATATACTGAATAGGTTCTGGAAAGATTTGACTAATTAAAGTTTTGATGATAGTATAATTTTATTTAATTATCGCTAGATGGTGCCAACAGTGATTTCATGGGCAAAACTAGTAGATGACAATGTTTATATTGTGGAACTAAATTTATTGTATTTCAGATATTTAACTTAACCCGTTCATGCATAGTGGTTACTGCGGTGGACAGCTATTCTCCATAGGGTTCTTAACCCTGTAAAACCTGACCCATTAGCCACAAAATTCAAATTTCTGGGAATTAAAATTTTTTTGTAGCCCTTTTAAAATAATCCAAATTTTAAATATTGCTATATCATTTTGTTTATATTTTTTGTATTATATTCATTACATTGAGCATTTTTGGCACATTTTTGCTCACAACAATGTTAACTTTAGACATAAAAATTAATTTTACCGCCAATATTTTTAAAATATCAAGCATTTCAGTTGTTTTACATAAAATTGTTTACAGTTTTTTATTTCCCTTGAATGGCATCACAATATTTTTCAACTGAATAACAATATACATTAATGTAACTTTCTGAAACTGACCGAAGACATTCCTACAAAATGTGTATAGGATGATTGAACATTAGTGTCCATAGTGAAAAAAAAAACCAAAAAAAGCTTTTCCACCATCTATAGAGGGATGATAGTCCACCAGAGAAAAATTCCAGACTAAAGGTCTCATGATTCATGCATAACAGGGTTAATGTAGCTACAAAAAAATACTGAACGATATGTACAATTCATGTCTGGTGTTGCCATCTAGTGGTTGAACAGGAAAGCCAAATTAAACAATGAAATTTAACACTGTAAAGTTAACTATCTGACTTCTATCTATTATTATTTTACCCATTGAACTGGTCATCTTCACCATCATCGCAACAATTGCACCCCCTGAGAAATTTGTCAGGAGCCGCCACTGTTCCCAACGGCCTGGTGGATGAACTGTCCTTCACTCTGCTGGTCCTGGTCCTGGTCCTGGCCTTGACCTGGAGACTGCGCAGCCTTCTCCCTGATGACAGCAGACTGAAGAAGCTGTGAAGCGGGTGAAGGGGTGGGTGGAGGGCTTTTCGGGTTAGATGGGTGCTGTAAATGTTCTGGAGGAATGGGAGAGAGGTACCAACCACCTTCTCAGCTACTCCCACTCTGCGCTGGAGGGTCTTTGCGCAGTAACTGTACCCCACAGTGATGCAGCTGATCAGGACGCTCTCAGTGGTTCCCATAAACATGTTAATAATGTCACAGGTAGAATTAACAGATTCCTGAGATTCAACCACTTAAAGCAGATGGAACCACTTCATATGAATAAAGTTCTGTTCCGATTTAAAACTGGTTCTGATGGGGTTACTGGTCCAGTTTAGTGGATCTTTGCTTCCACCTGATGGACAGAAGGAAAACTGCACCAGAATGAAACCTATTTACATCTATCTTTAACTCTTAAAGAACTACAAATATTTCTGTGGTCACTACCAAATTAATTTCCTCTACATTTATCCTTAAGTGGTTTATCACCACTTATTAACATTTTATCTACTCTATATTTTTTCAGTGTAAATCATGTATGTTCCTAGATTTACTTCACTGATCTTGTAGAGCTGTGGTGGCACGTCCAGGGTGAACCCTGCCTTCATCCACATGTAGCTGGGATAGGCTCTAGTGTCCCCCCATGACCCCCTCAAGGATAAAGTGGTTCAGAAAAAAGGATGGATGGATGATCATGTGGATGCTCATTAAAGCTCGGAGTAAAGTCAAAATATACCAAAAAAGAAAAGGTAACTTTTCCAGTAAAATATATCATTAACTGAACAAAAACAAGCAGCACCTGCAAACGGATTTCTTATAGCACTTTTTTTCTATTGATAAATTTCATGAAATACTTCTGGCCATTTTATCTTCTCCATATTTGGTAAATTTAGGGGTTTTTTCCCCAGTTGCCTTTTTAATTTTGTTCATTGTTAAATTTAATATTCTTTTCATGTTATTTATTCATTTGATGATTATTTAAGCCATTTTTGTTCATTATCAGAATAGGCTTTACCGTCATTACACGTTTCAGAGGAACAAAATTTCTTAGAGTACACCTCCAAGAAACATGTAAGACATGACAATCATACAGGCAACATTAGAAAGAAAGGGTAAACACAAGGGTCAGGGAGATGAAAAAAGACCAACACATTGCACGTAATGTCCACTGTGTTGTTGGGGGGGGGGGAACAAAAAAAAAAAAAAACCTCAGCAAGACAAAACATTAAGACATGACACTAGCAGCATCATTCTATCTCCACCTTCAATTATTTACATTTTTGATTTAGACCATGTTTAAGGTTTTTTTGGTTAATTTTTCCCTTCCATTACAAATATTTTATTCACTTTTCTAGTATGTTAATTATTTTACAAAATATTTAATTTCAATTCATCCATTTTTAGCCTCACATTTTGAACAAATGTTTGATATAATGTAAATCGTTGCATACTTTTAGTCACTGGTGGGTGCTTTTAGAGTTAAATTCTCAATGTGATGCAAATGCAGTTTAAGAGACTTCTGGTTTCTAACCCCAAATGAAAGTCACTCAGTCTAGTCTGAAGTCATGTCTTTCCTCCAAAATGAAGCTGGTTTATACAGATTGGATTAGAAACACCATTCCACCACCTGATCATAACCTTACATCACATTCCAACCATGTTCTGATCCAACAGTGATGATGAAGACACCCGATCATAGTTTTTAATATTAATCTAAGATTTATTTAATCCACACTTTGATTAAAATACAGCTTCACAAAGTTCATGGTTGCATATTACAGTATATACACAGGCATATTTTGTATTTACAGAGTAAAAAGTGGGGTGTATGTCAGTGTCCAAACATCTCCTGTGAGGCGTAGGTCATGTAGAGGAAGCCATCCTCGTCCTGGTGGTCTCTGTAGACCTGGTTCATGGTCAGGGACATACTAGCCAGGCCGCTGTTGTTGATGAGCAGGTAGAAGGCCTGGGTGGGCAGCAACGCCATCCGGTTCCTGGACGCAACGGAAAAACATCGGCTTTAGTCAGACAGTTAAAATTTTTAACCTTCCTCTTGTGTTAAGAGTTGGCACCAACCCTTTTTATTTTTTAAATTCATATATTAAAAAAAAAAAAAAAAAACTTAAAAATGTGTTTATTGCATCGCTTTTTGACTTGGTAGGGAACCTTGATTTCAACAAAATTAAAACAAATTTTTTTTTTTCCACGACATTATAAAATGCCCTTGTTAAATCATGTCCTTTGTGGTGTTGGGGTCAGTTTCGACCTGGTTATAAAAATATTATAAAGCAATAATTAGAGCCAAAATTAAAATCATAAGTGCACCGTCAGCCAGCACACTGACACCACCTCTAACAATCATGTGACTTCAGGGGATCCTCATTTCTTGCACAGAGACTTTTATTCTGATTTAGCCTTCTAAAATTTTGGAAGTAGTAATCAGTTCCTATTGGTTTGATTGTCGTTTGAACTTGCAAAATCAATATTTTGTGTTATGACCTGTTCTGTATTTAAAGTTCTATTGCTGACTTTTTTTCATTTTCTTGAAGAAAATATATGGGTCGAAACTGACCCATAATACCGTAGATGTTATAGTTACCAGTTGAAATGAAAAAAATAAAAGCAAATTCATTTCAGAGATGTGTTCTATACCCCTCAGCAACTCAGGTAACACAACAACCTTTGATTTATTTATGAGTCGAGGTTATTTTTATTTAAATAGAGAGGTATACCGATTTAAAAAAAAAAAGCCCAGAGACCCACATCAAAACTATTAGATCCAACATTTTCATGGGTAAGGAAGCTTAACAAGGTAACCAAGAGATGACAAAAAAGGATGATAGTTCATTGTTTTTAATGCATTTTAAAGCCGATTTAAGACATGGGTCGAAACCAACCCGTTAACACCAGGGATGGTAACAGAAAGCCAACACAGGAGGAAAGTTAAACCAGGGCCATTGAACTTCACATTAGACCAATGTGATCTTAAAGAGGCCATTCATTCATTCATTCATTTTCTGACCCCTCTTTATTCTCACTAGGGTCACATGGAGCCTATCCCAGCTACTTAAGGGTGAAGGCGGGGTACACCCTGGACATTTCCCCAGTTCATTGCAGGGCTGACATATAGAGACAAACAGCCACTCTCACATTCACACCTATGGACAATTCAGATTAACCAATTAACCTATCAGTGCATGTCTTTGGATGGTGGGAGGAAACCGGAGTACCGGTGAACCCATGCAGACACGAGGAGAACATGTAAAATAGGAACAATACCTAGAAATTATTTCCTTGTATCTTAATGTAAAAATTGAAATTAGATTATGAAAATGAGAATGAACAAACAATGTGAAATTTTCTAAGAAAAGTGCAATTTTGGGAAGAATGAAACAAAATCTGCAGAGAGCAATGGTTGACGAGTTCCCTTTTCTGGAGTAAACAGAGCTGGAAGACCTGGACTTGATTCTTTTGTACCCCAGCACAGAAGACCAAGTCCTCCGATCAGACCGCCTGTTGGAGGTCCTGTGGAAGTATGACTGAACCATGTTCACATCTTTTGGGATCGTCCCTCTGTGGCTCCATGGCCTGAAGGCAGTTCTTCAGTTTAAAATCTGTTTTGACTTTAAAATAATGTACCTTAACAATTTAGAAGAACAAGTTTGTATGATAAATATTTGAGATTACCGTTAATGGCACGCAAGAAGGCACGGACCACAAACTGGCTGAAAAGAGGCATACCTACTATAAATGACTACACTGATGTTTACAGTATATACACGTTAGGGAGAGAATCACATTTAAACAAATGTGAAATTGATAGCTTTGCTGAAAATTTGTTAAAATAGCTCACCCATGTTTCAACTGGAAGGCTTGATTTTGTATAACAACAACGTGCCCCTACGGGGGCATATCCTCAAACTACATTACAAAAAAAAATGTAAATTGTTTATATTGGATTCTCTCCCTGCTGTTTGTATTTGTGTTCTCAATAACATAACGTGCGCGCACTTGAAAACCCTTGGCCTGATTTGTCACACCGCCACCCAGTGGCCTAACTTATCAGTGCATCCTAAATTTTTTGGATGGATGCATGCACAGACGACCAACTGATGACAATACGCTATGGCCGAGTGTGAAAAGTAAATAGAAAAATATAATCTGTTGCAAGGATAGTAAGCTATACAAGAATAAATTTGCTGCTAAAATTTAACATTTTTTCTTCAACATCATGTCAACTTAAAAATCACAGTCTGTTTCCATGCCCATAGAAATCCAATAAATGTTAATCAGATAATTGTAATGATCATATCTAATGTTTTTACATGTTCTTCAGAAATATAACAATCAAAACCCCTGGTTTAGACATTTCAGTCATTGGATTTCTTTGAGTTCTACATATGTAGTGACTGTAGAAAACATCCTGTTTTTGTCTGCAGCTCACATTTCATTACATCACTTCTGTTTTCTACATGTGCAGATGAAAAAGAATGAATTAAGTCAAATTAACATGTATACATGCATGAAGGCAGTATTTGAGAAATCCAGGTGTTAATCAGATTTTTTTCATAATCAGATTAGTGCTGTTATCTGATAAAATACATTAGACTATACTGCTCACAGGACCACTGTGAATCTGATAACTCCACAAATCAGACAACAATCAATGTTACTGAATGTAAACGGAGTCATTGGGTCTACAAATAAACATTTACCAACAGGCAGAATGTTGATGAAATTACATTCTGTTTAGGTTATTTTTGTAAATAATCATTTTCATGTAGTTTTACTTTACTGTAAAAATCAAGAGAAAAAAAAAAAAGAAAAAACAAAACAAAAAGGACTTATGCGATTCCTCCCTAGTCACTATAGGCGTCCCCCAGGGCTCTGTCCTGGAGCTCCTCCTCTTCATCACCAACCTCCTCCCCCCTTGGTAATATTTTCAATAAATTCACCCATTTTCAGAGGTGACGTCCAGCTCCATCTTTGCAGCAAACCGAACACCTCCCTTAGCATTTACCCATCTCAAACATCCTCAAATTAAATGGCGACAAAAACCGAAACAACCTCTTTGGAACCAAATCCACATGATCCAAAGTAGACCGGTTCCGATTTGAAACCATCAGCAACATCAGCTGGTCCACATACTTCCATTTACAAAACATTAACCAATCCAGATTTTGTTTTTTGTATATCAATTTTATCCATTGTGTCGCTTGATGAATGGCCTACATAAATGTTGAGGAAAGGCACTTTATTAAAACTTATTACTATTGGTTTAATTAATAGTGGATGGAGACACTCATTTTATGTTCAGTTTATGATAAATTTTACTGCAAAGGTCAGTTTTGATACAGTTGAATTTACTTTTATAATCATCAACATGATCACTCAAATACTGAAAAACACACGATTTACACCAAATACAAAATGTAGAGGATAAACAAGTAAATGTCGAAAAATTGTTACATGTAGTGAAGAATCTTTGTCTGTCAAAAATAGTCATAAGTATCTGAGGGTTAAGATGACAAATGTTCAATAATGAGGTCAAAATCGAAGTTATTGTACTTTGTGTTTTGACACCAATATTTTAGATTTACAGATTTATTAGTTAAAATATTAAATTACGATTTGCTGTTAGTTTCTGTATTTCACCATTTTATGAAAAATCCTGTAAAATGAACAAAAACTGTAAATATGTTAAAAACTCAAAAATGTGTTCTAGGTCCATGTCGCCAATGGTGGATTTACCTACCAGTATTGGCACTATCCCCTGCCCCCCACTTGAACATGAAAAATTTTAAAAACGGAACTGCCATAGGAAGTGCATTTACCAGAGGCCTTTGAAAGAACTGGCCTTTATTTTCACACTTAATCATCTGATACAAGTCATTTTTCTCCATCTGCAAAACTGAGGGAGTTCAGGTCAAAAATTGGGTATTGGGTAATTATGGCCTCGAGTTTGGCCATTCAAGGTTACTGAGGGTCAACAAATTAGTACCAAATAAAAAAAGGTAATCTCCAACTTCCTATAAGTTAATACAAAGTCAATATCAGTCTTAGTTTTTAAGATTGAAGCCGTTTTCTGAATATTCAAATTAGGGGCTTGACCTCAACTTTGACCAGTATCGTCGCTGTACTTTGGCCCATTATTACCAAAAATTAATCAGGTCAACAAGAGCAGGTGTTCCCAAACTTTTAAACTCACAACCCCCAAAATAACAGTGCCGGAGACTGGGGACCCCCATTATTCCCAAAGTGACAAATATTTTTTAAAAATGTGCGCACAAAAAGGCTTATCCAAACAATTGCATAACACCACAAAAGAACAGAAAAGCCTGATGACAATGATACAATTTAAATAATACTGTGGCATATATCTGCGGCATTGCACTGGGAGTACTAGATATTTTACTCAATGCGTTCCATTTTATGTGCAGGGGTTCAAAGGGGGCGTTTGTGTTAGTGTTTATTGAGGTTTATGTGTCATACGTGTACATTTATTGGCCTTTAGGTGTTCATGGAGAGCACCTTCAGCCACAACCTAATTGTTTGACCCCACGTTGGCATCTCGCGACCCCCCAGTTTGGGAATCCCTGGACTAGAGAATATGGACAATCATTTAGTCAAGGTTTAATAGCAATAATACTAGAGCACATACAGACAAACAGCTTTACAAAACTGACCAATACATTTGCCCTGCATTAAACGATTAGCCCTACTGTCAGAATAAAATGCAAATGTATGGTCCCAGTGCGCGCCTGTGCCTATGTGGGGGGGGGGGGGAACGGCCCATGCACCAGTAACAACAACA
>JAPTGZ010000001.1:38090018-38102147 GCA_029814645.1 Fowleria isostigma | reverse complement strand
AAGAGACAGAAGAAACAGAAGCTGTTCTACGTTTTATGTTACGTACTTGTTTATTTGGACACCACATCCATGGGGGCTGCCATTGTTATTTCTCGAGATGTGACATCAGAACTTGTAACTGGAGTACATCAATCTAGTACGAGTTCACTGATAGGAAGTTACAGGTTTGGCTGTCATTCCAGTGCATTTTCTTTGGCAAAAGATTGGAAAAGTACGGGTTACGGGTTGCCTGGAAAAAAGCAGAAGAAACTCTGACCTAAAAAACCCCTTAAACTAAACATCAACACATGTTTTTTTCTCTTAGAGACAACCATTGATTGATGACTGCTGACTAATTGGTTTCATTTTGATGCCTGTGACTTGGATTCAGTACTTTAAAGATTTATTACTTAGATTTTTATTCTGTCCAAAATAAAATGCCTATTCACTGTCCATACAACAATGTAAAACCAACTCCAAATGTGTCTGGTCCTTTTCATACTTATTGTTGTCCAACCTGTGGACACCGAGGATAATACCAGACGTAGCAGAAGCTTTAATCAGGAATGAACCTATCCCTGTGAGTTAACCTGAATTCTTATAATTTTATGCAACTTTTTGATATGTTTTCCTACATTTACATTGATCCAAGAAGCCGCTGTACATCACGAGGGTTTCTTCAGATCATTAAAAAGCATTAAAAGTCATTAAATAGATTTTTTAAAAAATTAAGGCCTTAAATGGCATTAAAAACCATTAAATTCAGTATCCAGAGGATGAAAAAATGTAATACACTTGATGGAAAAAAACATTGTTATTCAAAATTTATTTTGATTGTATAAACATTTAATAATATTGATTGGAAGTATAGTGTGATGACTGACAAGAAGAACCTGTTAATCACTATTATTTATGGCCGGTGCACAAATGCCCCTTTTCCACTGCACTTTCCCAGCATGACTTGGCTCAGCTCTACTCTTCCACTGGAGGTTGTACCCTGTAAAAGTATTTTTTTTTTTTTTTTGTACCACCTCAGGGGCGGGTTTATTGGGGCTAAGTTGGTACAAAATTTTACTATCGACCACTGATTGGTCAGAGGGACAGTCATCACTTGTACACAGAGCGTAATGTAAACCCCATACACCGACGAGAGTGATACCAGAACAGCTTTTCAGCCTCATTTTACTGGAGGCTCGGTCCACAGAAACCACACCATTCATTGACACATATATTGTATATAAAAGATTATCTTACCATCAGACCCCGTTTTTTGGCAGCTGCTGGTCTTCAGCTTTGTACTTCTGCATTGGTTTCCATAACTTTCACTTTGCTTTTTGTCTGTGTACCCCGCCTTCGCCCTTAAGTAGCTGGGATAGGCTCCATGCGACCCCTGTGACCCTAATGAGGATAAAGCGGGTATGGAAAATGAATGAATGAATGATAATTCACCCCAGGGAACCAGTTGGACCTTTTAGCGGGCCAGTTTTGGCCCCTGGGCCACATGTTTGACACCCCTGCTTTAGTAGATAAATGACGATATTTGTCACCGCCGCTGAACGCTGCACGAGCTTCTTCTTTTCTGTTTCATGTATGATGTCGTTTCTAATGTGGTGAGGGGTCTCTGGGGTCCAGATCCTAGAACCTGGATGCTGCGGTGTCACTTTAACTTTACACAACTCCATAAAACCTGTTGTCGTGTGCGACCTCTGACTTCCCTCGGTTTGACGGCGTTGACAGCTGTGAGTTTGAGAGTATTGAGAAGTGGCACAAACACACGCAAAAATCTTCTGCACACAATACACAATACACCCACACACTGACACACACACACACACACACACACACACAGCGAGTATGAGGCAGGCGAGGATTGGCAGGATCTGAGTGTCAGAGGAGTGGAGTTCAGAAGTGTGGAGCGGAGGTGGAATCTGCCCAAACACAAACACACAGTGGATTCCTCTGTGTGGGTTTGCGTTTGTTAGAACAGGATTCCCAGACTCAGTGGGTATTGTTGATCCTGTGGAATTAGATCCACTTAACGAGGTGCTCATCAGACAAGATAATGAAGGTAATGGTACTGGATAATAACGGCCGTTCACACCCAGATACTGTGAGTCGAGTAGAAGAGTTTAAAGGGGCCTCGTTATCATTTCTGTTAAATTTGAATGAGAAAAATAATCAAATGGAGCGATGGCTTGTACAGAAGGAGGATTCACAGGGTTCTGAGTTTATAAAAAACCACGCTGTGATCTTAAATGTGTTTATTTTCACAGGTTAGTGGTTCACAAAAGTGTTTACGGTCATCTTTGATCTGCTTGGGAATCTCTCAACAGTGCACATCTGTGTCGTTGAGCTGTACTTGTCCAGGGTTTTCCTTAGTCCTGCAGAATATGTGGACTGTGGTTCCCATTTGTCATGGAAAGAAAAATATTGGAATAAAAACTGAATATTCATTTTTACATAAACATGGATCAGGGGTGACAAACATGTGGCTCGAGGACCAAAACCGGCCCGCCAAAGGGTCCAATGCAGCCCACGGGATGAATTTATGAAAGGCAAAAATTAACTCATTTTAGTTCAGGAGCCCTATACAGATCTATGTGATCTTAAGTAAATTAACCCTTTGATGCATGAATTATGAGAACCTTAGTCAAGATTTTTTTCCTGAGTGTTTTAATTCCTCTTTAGGCGTGGAAAAAAAAACCAAAACAATGTGATTGACATTTTTTCAATTCACTTATTTTTTTATGGAGTTACAAAAATGTCCACTCAGCTGAATGCCATGTGTTTAATTTTTGAAGCAAATAAAAATGTCTTTAAAATGCAAGGGGTGAGTATTGGCAAGAACTTCACAATACGATGCGCATCATGATTCTTGGATTATGATACAATATTATCATGATATATCATGATATCACCATATTGTGATATATTGCAATATTCTACATGGTTAACTAAGAAAAAAAGAGATGATGTAAATGTAAATCACACAATACGTCACAAAATTGAAAGGACAAATTAAGTTGAAACTATTTGATTGAAAACAACTTTTCCATTTTATTGTTTTTGAAATAATTAGTCAAATGCAGTGTTACATACAATATATACACTTAACATAAAGTGCATCTCTTAAAGTGCATTAAACATAAAATGTATCAAGTTTGTCACTTACGCTACTGTGAATTAAACTAATGTTGCAAAGAAATTAATTATTTTAGTTTTTCCAAAAAATTGATATTAAGAGTTGAAATATCGATATTATATTGGAGGTCAAAGTATCGCCATATCTGGCTGTACCGATATTTTTTCACACCTCTATGTCTTATCCTCACTAGGGTTGCGGGGGTCACTTGGAGCCTATCTCAGCTACTTAAAGGCGATGGCGGGGTACACCCTACACATGTCGCCATTTCATCACAGGGCTGACAGAAAATATAGGATTGTTGTTCTCTCTGCTTCTTCATTCATTCATTGTGTGAAAAAAAAAAATGCTGACATAAAAACAGATGATATTTTATCTTATAAAATATACAAATAAACTAAACACATAACTAGTACTGCTGTAATTAGTTGACGGCAATTTTTTTTGTCAACGTGTCATTTTACTCTTGACCACCTATTTATTTTTGGTCTCCCGTCTCAAACGCAGTAGAAATGGGATCTCCCCGCGACTACTGCCAGAGATAAACAGGGTTCCTACGCAAGCATGGAAAAGTATGGAATTTGATTTTATAAATTTCCAGGTCTGGAAAAGTATGAAAAATGGAAACAAATGCATGTAAAAATATTCATGTTTCCAAGACTGTTACCACTGTGTAGTTCAGTTCAGTTTATTGCAATTTGCAGCATAAAACCACATTGGAGAAGTTAAGTGCAGTAGCTCAGGTGCACAGTCAACATTCAAATGGACTCACTATGCTCAAACTTAAAGACACGTATGAAGCATAAGCACATCATAATGAAATACAATAAAAGAGCAAGTAAAATGGACATAAACAGTAATGTAATAAATACAATAAAAAACAAGTAAAATGGAAATTAGACTGCTGTGAAAACCCCCCCGCAATAAATAGATATGCAATAAGATAGATAAAACTGTTCTGTTTTCTATAACAAAATTATGAATATCTAGAAAATAAAATGGATTGATCTGGGCTTTTTTTTAGGTGCTTGCTAGTAGGGCTGCACAATATATTAAAATATTGATACTGTGATAACGGAGTGTGCAATATTCATATTGCAAAGACATGCAATAATTTTTCTCTTTTTTTGTTCATTCTTTCTTTTTTCTACTCCATGGGGTACCAGAGTGGTTTTCTCTACCACTCCGACATGATAGCTTTTTTGGTATATAAACTGAAGTAATGCTACTACAGCTGGTTGAATGGAAGTTTACATATTATTAATGTTGAAAAGATGTGAATATTCACTCGGACTTGTTTACGGTGGACTAAGCTTTAAAATTGTTCACTATTAAGGAAGAGATTCAGTTACGTAATCAAGGAACTTTTTTACCAAGCCATATGGAAATTCTGGTCTGGAGATTCAAATCAGTCAAATCAAATGAGGCTTTATTGTCATTGCCCATGTTACACAAGCAACAGAGCAACAAAATTACATACAGTACACACCAAGAACACATAGAACATATCAGACAAGGGAATACAGGAGTGTACCGAGCCAATAGAAAGAATTGTTTAAATATGAGGATCGATGATGATAAAAAAAACCAACAACAGCACATTGGGCGACAATATACAAACATGCTATTGGGAAAAAACATGAATAGCAAAGCACAACAAAAACAGAACACAATTTGAAGACACGACATTAGCACATTGTGAAGGGTCCAGAGGAATTAGGTTAGGGGTAACGTGACCGATGAAAGTCAGAATGGTGCACAGCCTCCAGGCGCACGGCACATTGCGACCCACACCAATGTGGAAAAAATGCGAATAGTTACACTTTCAGAACTGTACATGAGGAATATGCATATGAGAACAAATGAGCAGAGGAGACAATTAGACTTGCAGATCTTGAATACAAACTATACCTAGTGGATTCCGCAGGCAGGTTGACAGACTGGGAATACTAGAAACTATACATGTAACATATACCCAAAGCATATGTACAGAGAAGTATCCATTACAAGTGCACATAGATATATCAGTTATATTGTAGAACGATATGTGAACACCGTAAACATAACACCTAATGATACGCAGGAGTCCCCATTAGTATACCACCTCTGAAGAACAAAAGCCTGAAAGGGAGTGTTAAAAAGCAAAGGTTATTTACTCCCATCCCTGGTTTCACCATGTAACAAGCATGGTTGACTTTTGAATTGGAGACTTTCTGTGAAGATACAATAACAATGATGCACATGTTGTTGATGCATGACATTAGTTGACTAATTGTAAAATTTGTCAAAAGATTAGTTGCTAGAAAATTTGTTGTTTGTTGCAGCACTACACATAACTGAATAGAGGAAAAAAAAATGTTTGCAGAAGAAGTTTTACAAATATTATTGCTTCTTTTTCATTAGAAATCAATAAAATGTATACGTCAGCATCAAAACATCCACTCTCCTCCCTAAACCTTTTCAATAAAAATTCATTGTACATTTTTAAAAAGTGATTAATGCCTAAAATGATTGGTGTACTTTACTTTCTAAATGCTTCAAATGGAACCTTTTAATTATTTACTGACTTATTGAATGACTGATGTACCAGACTAAGCCCTTCACCATCCATCCACATGTTTAATTATCGGTCCTCTTCCTTTCACTCGTCTCGTTGCTCAGTTTCACAGCTGTCTACGTCGTTTACCCTCCGTCATTATTTCCAGATCTCCATAAACATCTAACTCTTCGCCTCTTCCATCTTCAGCGCTTTAAATATTTATGTGTGTACATTGTGTTACTTATTATGTTGTGATGCGTAACTGTGAACAGATCACATCATTAGCAGCGTTTACAGTTAGAGCAGATAAATAAAACATAAATGCCCCCGGGGGCAGATTAGACCGATTTGGTGGAGTGCTCATCTTCTACTTGTTCATTCTTCATCAACAGCCTCAGTGTTTTCTCAGGGGAGGACAGGAGGTATATTATCTGCTCATCTCATAAATCACTATCTCTGGACCTCCACCAAAACAGCCTATTTACTTCGATCCCTGAGGAGTTGAGGCCTCGCGTGGTATCCGTCTCTGTAGGCGGTGCTGTTTAAAGCTTAAGCTGGATTTATGGTTGTGCGTAGGTCTGTGTCACATAGGTACGGCATATCAGATGGTAGCGTTATGAGCTCTCACACTCAAGCGTACTGTAGCGGTTGTTTTAAGAAAGCGTTGTAGTTTCCCTCCAAATTGGAAGGTGGCAGTAGTGCTGGTATGGGATGGTTTTAAAGATGAAACTCTCTACTCTGTGGAGTTGTTTCCATAATTTTGATATCTTCCGGTAGACATTTCCTGTTTGAGAAAGACAATAGTGGCTGACACGGAGCAGTGTCTTCGTAAGCTCACAGAACTCAACACATTTTTTGTTCTTACAACACTGCAGCGGAATTTTTGTTATCACGTCTTATGTCTTTTGTTGTTTCAATACATCTTTTATGAATACTCTAAAACCATAAATAACCAATTGGTTTCATCACTTTTTGTGTAGCCT
Source organism: Fowleria isostigma (assembly GCA_029814645.1). Lineage (NCBI taxonomy): Eukaryota > Metazoa > Chordata > Actinopteri > Kurtiformes > Apogonidae > Fowleria > Fowleria isostigma. The sequence goes on along the minus strand of JAPTGZ010000001.1, from coordinate 38,095,504 downwards.
CAAAAAACAGCCTTTAAACATGGTTTAGGACCAGACCTACTGAGAGGTAATTATGAAAATTTTCCCTTAAATCAGCTGCAAAGCTTAAATTTTGGCAAAGTTGTTATGTTCTTCACAAAAGAAGCCACAAATCTAAAACATTTTTACCACTAACATATGGAAAATGAGTGATCGTACATTTTAGGGCTGGGTAAAAATACCAATTTAATTTTGTGTGAGATTGATTTTTCGGAGCAGGACTGCAAAGCCCCTTTCAAACATGCTATGAAAAACGGACATTCTCCGGACTTTGTCTGTTTCATCCTTGTGTCTGAACACAATACTACGGCTTATGTGTGGGTTAACTTTATGCTGATAATAATCGGCTTGCCTCCTGGTATTAAGTCCAGACATTAATTGGTGAGGTGTTGTCTTTTCAGACTGTCAGGTTAAGATCCGGACACGCACCACCTGAAGGGTTGAAAGAAGGGGCCGGAGGGAAAGCAGTGAGTGCACACATTGATGATGTACATAACACGTCATTTCCCATTTCACCAAAACGCAGAAAAACACAAGAGGCCAACATCAGCAATGAAGAGAATGACTAACAACTGGAGAGATTCCAAAATTTGTGACCTCCTCACGGTGAAGGCTGATATAGAAATAATTAAAAGCATAAATGGGACAACACGGGATTCTGTCATGTACAACTGCATCACTGAAAAATTGAAGGAGCCCGCTGCACAATGTTTACGTCATATTTGGTTTCTAACCCCCAGACAATCCATCCGGAGAATGTCCCTTATATCTGAATGTAGGTGAAACAGATAAATCGGGAGGAGAGTAGTATGTTTGAACAGACAACTCCGGTTAAAGAGCGGTGGAATTGTCTAGAGATATTCCGGAGTGCATGCTTGAAAGGGGCTTTAGTATCTCACCTGGGTACCGCCAAGTCTGAGGCATGGCTGATCTCGCAGGCCCCCGGGGGAGACGGGGCATTGCGGAGGAACTGGCTGAACGGACCGTCTGGTGGGTAAAGGTTCTCCAAGGCAGGTTGAGGAAGCCAGTTGTTGTAGAAATATGAACTTGGATCAACACTCAGCCTGAGTGTGGAGTTAGAGGAATAGTAAAACATCATCGGTTTTGCTTTCACCACTACCCCCCCAGCCATAAGACAGAATAATAATGACGAAGAAGTCTGTTCTGAGGAACTGTAGAAACATGGCAGTGTTTCTGTCTTATTCATTATTTAAGAGCAGATTCATCTACTTACTGCTGACATGTCATATTTATTTCCTTTCTATTGACAATTTTGATCCGGTATTGATGTGTTGCATGGTCACGGTAGTCAAATAATCAGGTTACAGCTCAAAACTGTTCTTTAGCATCACTAAATGAATCTGAATCAATCAATTAATACTGAATTGAATCAATAGTAAATCATGATTAATCGATTTGGAACCTTATGAATCGAAATTGAATTAAGGAAATTAACCATGATACCCAGCCCTAGATAATTTCTGATGCTTCATCTCTTTGGTTTGTATTTTTAACATAAAGTTTGATGAATCTCCTAACCATCGAATGATGCCCTTCAACCTGGCGTCGTTATTGAGTTATATGTTTTAACTATCAGTGCTGATCAATATGGAAAAATTGCGATGATATTTTTATGCCACATCGAGTCTCTTTTTTCTGAGAATAAACCTTTTGGTATGGTGTGGTTGTTTTCATTTTTGAACCACAGGAGATAAAAGTAATTGCTTTTGAGCAAACTTTGGTTTTCTCAGAGATTTGTAAATGGCAGGAGCAAATTACTGTGAAATTAGTTGTGTCATGGTCCACAGTGGATTATCCAGAAGTGGGTCAGAGTGCAGAATGTAATTACAAAAGATGGTTTATCATTTGTCCCATCTTAAAAGGATGAAATGTAAAATGTCTCCTCTCTCGTAGACGTCGGTGTCGGTCTTCGCTGTTTGACGAGGGTTTTCCTCTGTCTTTGTTCCCCTCCTCCTCTTCTCTTCCAGGCTTTATGTTGTTCTAATTAAACTTGTAGACTTCAGAGGAGCTCCTATGTCGTTGACGCTCCCCGAGGGGAGGGAAGCGAGTGGGCAAGAGGCTTCGTCACGGTGCTATTCCTGCTCATCTGAAGCCCTTCCCCCTTCGCCCTCTTTTCTCGCTGCATCTTGCGCTCATCTTCCTCTGGGCATCGAATCAGAAGACATTCCTCCTCCTGTCCCCAGTCTCATTTACACCTCTATCCATCTCCTCACCTCTGTTGTAAAACCTCCTCCGTGGGTTTGGGTTATTCGGATGCCAGTGGAGTGGGAAGCTGACATGTGCCAAGAACAGAAACAAAGAGAAAGGGAGGGATTATGGGAAAAATGAGCTCGTTACTAGAACAAGCTGAGGGCGGTTGTATTGAGGAGGCTTTGTTTTGTCCTCTTTCCAGTCCAGTGTCCCCCATAGCGGCATAAATTTACATCTCTGTGGTTCAGAGAAGAGGTAGATCCTCCACAGAAACAAATCTGTCACCCAAACAATGAGGAGACAATCTGAACGCATGCACATGTGGAGCTCAATGAACCAGATTCTCATGGATGCACTTATGCTTCAGTAGAAACACATTATAATCCAGATAGTTGTTAAAATTGGCACAGATTTGACAGATCAGAGCTTAGAACAGTCAAGCAAAAACCCTGTGTTGAGTCAGATCCATACTCTATTACGTATCATGATCTCTGAGGTCACACAGATTTTGAACTTTGGCTACCAAAATCTATTCTAGGGGTGTAACAAAAATGGTCAACATGAAACAATATGAAATACGATACAGAGCTCACGATACGAAATACTCATGATATGAAAAAAAGATTGAAGAAAATCGCCTGATGAAGATAACGAATTTGATGAAAAACAATTTGACTGTAAAAGTTGGACTGTGTGGGTGTGTTTGTTCTATATATTATAAAGTAGGGGTGTAAGGGTACAGAAAAATTTTGATACGTTTTCAGCACAGGGGTCTTCAGTTCGGTTAATTTCTGGTACATTTTCGGTACATTAAAGGAGACCAGTGGGAAGGGGTATGGGGAGGTGCGCTCCCAACTACCTGTGGGACACAGGACATTTCTAAAAACTATTGTTCAGTCATTTGTGTATTAACAGACGCCCCACATGTTATGTATTTTTTAATGTTTAATGTTCGTTTATGGCAAACACTGTAATGTACTGAGTGTTCTTGAACGCCTCAGTATTCCCTGAGGTGAACGTGTTGTGAACATGACCTCACGCCATAACAGAGACATGGTGAAGGAGTAGAAAAACAAGTCCACTGGATTTTACCAACTTGAGTTAAAAAATATAAACCTTTTGGTGATAAATGAACCTGTGGTCTCTCGTGCCACAAAGCTGCAACAAACAAAAAACAGAAAATGAAACCTAACATCCTTCGAATATCCAACCGGCGTCTATGCCTCGCACTAAGAATTCGCTGCTGCAAAACCCTGCGCGGCCACCCTGTTTCTCGAGTGTTTGTGTTCATCACATAACATGCATGTATTTGTTTGGTACATGTCATTATTGAACCAAAGGTCCCGTATCAAATTGGTTCAGTACAAATAAGTGCACCGTTACACCCCTACTATACGAAAGAAAGCACATTTTAATTTATCAATGTTACTGGTTCTTTTTTTTTTTTTTTTCAACATAATTTACCATGTCCTAAAAACTTTTGTCTTGGTAGATAGTGGGAGGAGCTTGTCTTTTTGGTACCGTTTCAAATGATACATGATACTGGTTTTTCTGATCTACTGTACACATTTCCTTGTAATAGCATGTCATGGTATTGTATATGTGTTGAGTCTAAAGCCTGTGTCTGCTGTCTGTCACAGAGGGACGGGGCTGGCCAGCACATGCATGTCCAACACAAACCGCAGTGGATCGTCCTGTGCAGGGCGGACCAAATGGTACACAGTTTTACCGTTGCATCCCTAGCATCACGGTGGTGTAGTGGATAGCACTTGTGCCTCACAACAAGAAGGTCTTGGGTTCAATTCTAACACCAGTCGATGGAGTTGGGACCTTTCTGTTTGGCGTTTCCATGTTCTCCCCATGTCTGGTTCTCTCTGGCTTCCTTCCGCCATCCATAGACATACACTGATAGGTTAATTGGTGAATCTAAATTGTCCACAGGTGTGAATGTGAGAGTGATCGTTTGTCTCTATATGTCAGCCCTGCGATGAACTGGTGAAATGTCCAGGGTGTACCCCGCCTTCACCCTTAAGTATCTGGGATAGGCTCCAATGACCCCTGCAACCCTAGTGAGGATAAAGCATTTTCAGAAATTAATGAATGAACGAATCCCTAGTGTCCACTCTTTTCTTGTTGTCCTCCATTTTTATGTGAAGTGGGGGTGCTGCTACAGTCTGCAAGAGGGTCAGAAATCATCAATATCAGTGTGTGGTGCTCCTTTGCATTCTTGAATATTTTTTAAAACTTGATATTTATTTTGTGTGCCTTTAAATTTTACTTTCTTTCTTTTATCCAGTAGAATTCTGTGCCACAAAATTTTGTTACACCCTGAACTTACTTGGGTTCCCAAATGAACTAAATAGAATTTAGTTCATTTGTGAACCCAAGTAAGCCAATCAGGAATCCAACTTTGAGCCTCTGAATATGGATGTCTTAAATGATTGTAATTCTTACACAGTTAATGCAGTATTTTTGTTAAACCCTGTGAATTAAAGCTTCATTATTGAGCAGTGACTGTGATGATGACTTTTGACCTTCAAAATCTATTCAGTTCAATTTAAGTTCAGAGCAAATTCAATAAATTTCTGTCCAGACGATGAAGGTGCATTGTGCAAAGCAATCAGGTTCATAAGTATATGGACAGTGGTACAGATTCAGTTATTATTATACCTCTTAACGCCACAGTGGATGAGAAATTTAACCTTTTATCTGCTTCATTTGTTATAGAATAACCAGGAACAGGACACATCTGGACATAAAGTTGGTGGTCAGTCAGGTGTCTAATTATTTTTGAGCCTCTGAAAAAGCATGAACTCTGTCTAAAATAGTTGTAATTCCTAAACAATAAAATATTTCATTACTGAGCACTCACTGTGGCTTATGAGGTCATAGTGATGATGACCGTTGACCACCAAATTCCACTCAGTTCATCCTTGAGTTCAAGTAAACGCTTGTGCCAATGTTAAAAAAATACTGCCTCTTGTTGGATTAAGAAATAATAAAAGTCTATCAATATTATATTAAACTACACAAAAGTTCTATCTAAAATGACAAGCATATTGAAATATGACTTAATTACCTGTTATTTGATAGGTCTTTAACTCAACATGTAACAAACAGGCCTCAAACAAACGGGTATTTATAGAAATACTTGTTTGTAGATTAACTTGCTTTATCATAAGTACAGTAAACCCTTGTTTTTCACGGGGGTTACGTTCCAAAAAGAACCTGTGATAGGCAAAATCCGTGAAGTAGAA
>JAPTGZ010000001.1:38000424-38014630 GCA_029814645.1 Fowleria isostigma | reverse complement strand
ATATTTATACTAACATGTTTGAGTGTAAAAAAAATGCTAATTGTTATTAGACTGTAATTAAGTTTTTCTTTTCTAAACAAAAAGGTGTTTTGGGTTTTTTTTTGCATATTATCTTCATGAACTGAATAATGACTGGTATTAGACTATGTTAAAATGTGAGAAAACATTAGATTAGTAGCATTAGAAACGTTTTTATTTCATAGTTTTCACACAGTTCATCAGTAAATACATGTTTCCTTCTAAAATTAATTGCTTGGTGTCCAGCTGACTCCATATAAAAACTCAATTCAAAAAAATTTCCATCACACGGTTTTTTTTATGCCTAAAGAGGGGAAAAAAACTTCGATTAAGGTTCTCATAGTTCATGCATGAAAGGGTTAAACTGAAAAAACTTAAATCAAAAGGATCGACTTCAGTGATTTAATCCTTAAAGACGTATGTAGATTTTCATTGAAGATCAAGGACCTTTTCTGCAAAATCTATCATTAACTAAACATTAACCCAGTGTGTCCAAACTGGATTGACTGTTGTTGGATTAACTGACTGTTGTTGGATTAACTGTCGTTAATCCAACTCCAGGACCATAAAAATCCAGTAACTGGGACTAATCCAATAATTGTTTTAATGTGACGCGTTTACATGCACTTTCGAAGTGCAATAATTAAAAAACCCTGGTTGACATGTTTCAGTCCATTATTTGATTTCTTTTGGAATACGTATGTACATTATGACATACCTGTTCCATTCCATTCCTGTTATTTTCCAAACATCCAGTCTTGTCTCAGACATTCTAAAGGACAACTTTTGGAATGTGTCGTGTTTCCTCTTCACTTCAGAAGTGAGTTTTTGCCGACTTTTTACTACATGCTATGTTTGTTAACCTTTTTCCTTACGTACACATTGTCGCCGTGTAACTTTCATTTAAGTAGATTTTTTTTTTTCACACATGCGCAGATGTAATAAAACCAAATAAATCAGATTAACCTGTATACATGCATGAAGACATTGGAGTATTAGGGAGAAATCTAGGTATGTTAATCTGATTTCTCATAATCAGATTACTACCTTTATGGGATAAAGCTAATCAGATTATCCTGTTTACATGATCACTTGAATAATTTGTTAACTCCAGAAATCAGATAATGATCCGAGTATTGGTGTGCATGTAAATGGGCTCACTGTTGTAGAAGGCGACGGTGTTTCCACGGTAACTACGGAGCCTCTGAACATCCAAATGGGTCATATCTGATGACCATGAAAAGATGAAACTACATTTTATACCAATTATTTACATGTATTGATAGGATTAGTGGATCGACAGGTATTAGATATTTAGATTAGGAGATGGTTTTGGTCTTTGAAGGTTTTAATCTGCAGGTGCAAATACCGCGATGATCCACTAATCTGTAAAACATTCTTAAAAGTCTGTTTTCAGCCTCATGGTGATGCATTTGACAGAATTTATAAGTTTATTTAGATCAAGAAGGAAGGTTTGAAATGGAATTCTGTTCAGTTTTCTGGCTGTTAGTTTGATCATAAAAAGAAAAAAGTGGCTTTACAAAATGAATGTGTAAAGTTTCTGCAGATTTCACACATTTGGCTAATTTTGTTTATTTCAATTTAATGATAATACAACAAAATGAGATGAAACTAAAAAAGAACAACAAAATTAAGTGAGCATGATCAATGTAATGAACAAACTAAAGGGAAAAAAAATGAATGCAAATATGAAAAAAATAATAAATGTATTTAAACTTGATTGCTTTAAAGTCTGTCAGTTCTTCATGACTTTATCACAAATTCAAACAGTGTTTTTAACAAAATTAAGAAATAATGTATAAAAATAATGCAGAAAGTGGACTAAAAGTCGACAATAATGAAAGTAACCATAAAAAGCCTATCTAATCAACAAAAGGAAGAAAAAATGAACAAAATAAATTAAATTAATTAATAATATTGGTAAAATAAGGGGGGAAATATGTAATTGACAAAAATCAACAAAATTAATAAAAATTAGCAATACATATAGTGAACTAAATGTTAACAAATGATCAATAAAATAAATTACTCAAAATAATTGACAAATTCAGAAAATTAACAAAATAACACATACTCTGCACTAAAGTCTATAATTTAATCAATAAAATTAATAAAATAAAGACAAAACAATTTAAGGGAAAAAGTCAAAACCAACCAAATAAAGAAAAATCAAAAGCAAATAATTAATGAAATTGACCTCAATAAAGTTAGTATATAGAATTAAAAAAAATAACTAATAATTGTTTGTATTCAAAGCATTTTTTTGGTGGGAAAAAGTTTCTTTTGTTGTTTTTCACTAAAGAGTAAATGGACATAAATGAAACAGAAAAACCTTGTCCACATAACCAGTGAACGTTTAACTGTTACTGCTGTCATGATGATGAAATGAATCCAGTCTGAGTCTCAGGTGTTTGTGCTGCATTCAGGGAACGTTCTGCAGCCGGGAGCCGGAGCGCTCATGGCTCGAGTCGCCCACTTCCTCAGGTCAGACTGGTCTTCATCACCCTCCTCCTCCTCCTCCTCTTCCCCCTCCCCCCTGTGGTCACATGACTCTGTCCTCTGTCCAGTGGGTTTCCAGAGTCCGTCCCCGTCTACACCGTCAACCGTCAGTGTTCGTCTGGACTTCAGGCTCTGCTCAACATCGCAGGTGAAAACAGACAAAACAAAAAACTAAACTTGTATCAACATGTAAAGGGAATGAGACGCTGTCGCATTTGAGGTCATGTGACACTGGTTGTTGCAGTTTTGATCTATTTATTGAGGACATTTTTAACCCTTGAAGGCCCAGAACAGTGTTTCACATCAGGTCATGTTTCGTCTGACCCACATTTGAACCATTTTCTGGAAAATGTGGTCACGGTTTATGTCTGTATCACATTTAAAACACAAACTGCCCAAAGTACTAGTAATAAAAATATACTGAAACTGATTAGAAAAAAACTGGTACAGAATGATAGGATAAAAACATCTGAAATAAATAAGTCACACTTATATTAAAATCCAGGGCAAACAGGTGCGTCTGTGAAGGAGACTGAAACGTGTTCAGTGGATTCTAATGAAGTGTTACCTCAGGGAGTTTTTTTTTTTTTTTAATTATTTTGAAAGAATTTTTTTCTGTCATCATGTAATTTTAATAAGTTAAAGTCCTTTATTCTATCATCTTCTGTGTTTTTCAGGATAATTCTTTGTATTTCATTAACTGACCGTGTACATGTGTCTAAAAAAGAGAAAAAACAAACATCTGTTAAAAAAACAATGAAAGAAATCATCTCATCTCTGGTCATGTGGTATTTGAGTTTATTTATTTCAAATAGGGGCAGCACATATTAATGAACATATACATGTAAATATGCAAGATTACAGCCAATGGCTAATTTCCATCTTTACTCCCTTTGGCAGGTCGATGTTAACAACATAAGATAATAAGATCAATAAGGCAACGGTAACAACAAAGCATCAGTAAGAGAGGAAAATGTGTCCTTAAAAACACAATAGGACAGAAAATAAGGAAGGAAAAAAGAACAGTGAAATATATATCAATAGCTAAAATATTAATGAGGAAGAGAGAGTAGTTGTAATAATAGTAATAGTAGTAGTATTTGTGGGTTGTTTTTTTTTTTGCTGCAGTCAACAGTGTCGACCGCCATAGCCCAACAGACCATGTGACCATATTGTGAAGAATCAGCGAGCTGTGCCCTGATTGGTTAAACATGTTTTTGTCGCCAGGGGAATGTTGGAGGATGTTACTGATGTTTATTCTCCAGATGAGGCAAGTGTTTAACGGGACTTTTACCCATAATGCCATGTGTTTGACCTTGTGCAGGCGCCGTCCGGAGTGGATCCATCGACCTCGGCCTCGCCTGCGGGTCAGTCAACGATTTATTACAGTTTTTAAATGGTTTTAATTCCTTTACTGTTAATTTTACGTTAATGTTTTAACATGTTCTTTTAATAAAAGTCTTTAATATTATTTGTGTATTTCTTGTGTATTTCTGCACCTAATAGTTGACTTATTTCTTTATACGGTTTCTCCCATTTCTTGTCTGTTTAAATCATCTCTTAATTTGGTTTAACTATAATTTAGTCTAGTTTAACCTTTTTAAAGTCTGATTTAACAATAAAATAGTTTGTTTTGCCATCTTTTAGACTTTTACTTTGTTTCAGCCATCCTTTAGTTGAGTTTACCCATCTTTGGGTTTGGTTTTATTATGTTTTATTTTGGTTTGTCCCTGATACTGGTTTTATCCATTGGATCCAGGTCTGTCTAAAGTTCAGTTTTCTCATGAATTTTCTTCTTCTTCTTGTTAGTGTCGAGAGCATGTCTCTGCGATCCATCGGTAACCCTGGAGACCTGAGCTCCAGACTGACGGACAACGACAAGGCCAGAGACTGCATCATCCCCATGGGGTCAGTCCACAAGTGGGCGTGGCCAAGACACTAACGGAGTGACAAAGCACTGCAGCAATATTAATTATTCTATATCTGTTTTTAAAAATTAATATTACAGAAACCATAATGGCTCAAATAGTCAGTCTAAGTAAGTACTTTAGCATGTCATTAAGGAATAATAACCAAATATTTAATAAAAACATGAATTTATCCTCACTGACAAAGTAACGGAGTAAGAAAAATATACAGCAGTTTTTCAAGGTTTGGAAAAAATTCCAAAAAGTACTGTTACTCAAGGAAGGTACAGATATTTAGCCTACCAAACTTTATTTAATATACAAGTACGTTATATCCAAAAATGAAACTGATATAATTTTTTATTCTAGTTTTAAAAGACAATGAATGAGGTGTTTGTTCAGTGTTAATAATAACAACAACAACAAAGATTGACATGTGTCATTACTACATTTAATACATATCTTTCTGCTGTTTTTTAAATAACATTCAAAATCATCATAGTATGTGATTATTATGAAATATAAGACTAGACACAGGCATATATTTTGAACATATTTATTACACATTGGTATTTACATTCTGAGTTTATGCTGTAGTCATTAACAACTTAAACTGTTCTTAATTTTCACTGTCTTTTTATATTTTCTTAATCCAGTTGTAATTCAGGTACAAATGAAATAAACACATTTTTAGAAACGAGCACATGTGTTTAATGCCAAGGAGTCAAAAAAAATTGTTTTAGAGAAACAAGAAATAGGCCCTGATGTTCATGTTCACTTGGCCACGCCCATCTGCAGTGACAATGGTCAGCAAACATCAGACGAGGACTTGGGACACAGTACACGGATTTTTTTCTTTTTCAGCTTCTGCTCTGGTGTGAATTAAATGTTAGATATGTTTTTTTGCAGAATCACATCAGAAAACGTGGCAGAGAGATTCGGGGTCTCCAGAGAGAAACAGGACGCCTTCGCCCTCAGCTCTCAACAAAAGTATCCGATTACTTTCCAGTTCTTCTGGCTCAAACTGTGTTGAAGCCTCTGTGTTTGTGAACCCTGGTTCTAGTTTGTAAGGTTCTGGTCCTGGTCTTTCAGAGCTGCCCGGGCCCAGAGCCTGGGTCTGTTCCACCAAGAGATTGTTCCGGTCACCACGAAGATCACGGAGGACGACGGGAAAGAGCGAGTGGTGACAGTCTCAAAAGATGAGGGGATCAGAGCAGGAACAACGCTGGAGGGACTGAGCAGACTGAGGCCCGCCTTCAAACCGGATGGGAGCACCACCGCAGGTCAGTCTGGACCTGGACCGACCCTGGACATGGACCCTAGATCTTGACCTGACCCTGGATCTAAACATGGAGCTCAATATGGGCCAGGACCATGAAGTTAGAGCTCCATCTAAGACCAGTTCAGACCATCACTGGGTCTAGTCTGGAGTGGAGTTTCTTTACATTTGAAACTAGGGGTGTAACGGTGCACTCTTTGTACTGAATCGTTTTGGTTCGGGGTCTTTGATAGAATACGGAGGTGTACCAAACGAATACATGTAGCTTATGTCAGTGTGGTTGAGAGGGGCCAACAGAGAATCCACCTGATGTGGAAACTGAACTCGTTTAACTCTTTCCCCATAAAGATGACATTTGACGACCCGCCATGCCCTTAACGATGAGTTTTGACACCTGTTATTTCATTAAGACGTGATTTGACGACCATTAGAACAGGTTCAGTTTTTCTAAATACATTCAGCAGCAGTGAATTATTACCATGAGGCACAGAAGTCGGGTTGGACATTTAAAGTATGTTAAGTTTCAGTTTCTGTTTTCAGTATGTTGCAGCTTTGTGGTACAAGAGTCCATAGGTTCCTGTATCGCAAAAAGGTTTTTAATTTTTAAGTCAGTTGGCAAAATCAAGTGAACCCGCTCCTCTTCTCCTTCACCGTGTCTCTACTACGGTGTGACTGTGAGGTCACATTCACAGGACCTCAGGGAATACTGTGAGGCATTCAAAAACACTCAGTAAATTACAGTTTGCCACAAACAAACATTGACCATTCAAAAATGCAAAAATACGTAACATGTGGGATGTCTGTTAATGTACAAATGACTGAACAATATTTTGTAGAAATGTCCTGTTACGGAGCGTAGCCCCTCTTCACTGGTCTCCTTCACTGTACCAAAAACGTACAGAACCAAAATTTTTCTGTACTGTTGCACCCCGATTTAAAACCCTTTGTATTATGAACCCTCATAAACCTGGTCTATAAATGGGGTCCTGGTCTCCTTATAACCCTGGTTCGGCATGTTCCAGGTAATTCCAGCCAGGTGAGCGACGGCGCAGCGGCTGTGCTGATTGGTCGGCGGTCTGCAGTAGAGGCTCTGGGTCTGCCGGTCCTTGGCGTCCTGAGGGCCAGTGCGGTGGTGGGGGTCCCTCCAGATGTCATGGGTATCGGACCGGCTGTCGCTATCCCGGCCGCTCTGAACCAGGCAGGTGAGGCCAAATCCAGATCTCAGAACTACCACATTTCTACTTCTTCCATTTCTTCTTATATTTCTGCTTCTTGTTTTTTAATTTTTTTTGTTTCCTACTTGAAGGAGATTTAATCATGTTTCTGTTGTTTTACTGCTCCCTAGTGGTCAAAGTTAAACTAATCGAGTTAAAACCACTAAAAATCTGTTAAACCTTCTGATCAACACCATCGTTATTTAAACTGTAAATCGTGTTGTTTTTCAGGACTGACCGTTGATGATGTTGACGTGTTTGAGATCAATGAGGCGTTTGCCAGTCAGGTGAGTTTACACAAAGAAAAACCTGAATATCTTAAACAAACATCCATGTTTTGGTCAAAAGTGAAGTTAGTCATTAAATATCTAAATTGTTGCCAAATTATTTTGGATTGATTTGTCGGTTTCTAAAAGTCGAACCCATTACAACTGATCCACATTCACTTGTTTAATCCACTGATACAGGGGGAATATTTGTCTGTTTGAGACAATTGTTAAATTTCCCAGCTGAAGTGAATGCATCAGCTACTGTTGGTGGACAAACCTGAGCGTCCTTTAACACATAACTGTTTCACTCTGCATGACGTCATTGTATTACAGAGAAAATTATGACCTGGTAATTTTGTGACTTCTCAAAATATTCCAATATTTTTCTCAATTTTGTTTTGTATTTTATTATAATATTCAAACCTTCTCCATGACTTTGATTTTTGGACAAATCACTTTTAGTTTAAAAAAAAAACAAAAAACACTTTGTAACAACTAAGTAATATTGCTGATAATGTAATAATTCTGTCCACTATAAATGTAATGAAAATACTGTGATAACCTGGCAATAATGTTCTAAAGTTTTTGAGCCTAGCATTAGTAACAAAACAAAAAACCATTGAAAATGTAATGACTGCAGCCAATAATTATTATAGGGCTGCACCGTGGAAATAAAAGCTGTTTTCTCATAAAAAATTGATTTAATGAGTAGAATCTTCATCACATTCATTCATCAATATGTCCCATCTGTCCCTCACTCCTTAATTATGGTTTTAAGCCAATTTTAGAATTATTTATTATTCAAAATCTTTTAGAGCAGACATGTAAATTCCTAATTTAATGCATAGAAGACTTTTGTATAATTAAGTACTGTGTGATGTGAAAGGGCTTTTATGTCATTTGTGTTTGTTTTCCTCATCTTGTGATATCTCCTCCATCCAGGCCGTGTACTGCGTGGAGAAGCTGGGGATCCCGATGGAGAAGGTGAACCCGAACGGCGGCGCCATCGCCTTAGGTCACCCTCTGGGCTGCACCGGCGCCCGGCAGGTGGTGACGCTGCTCAATGAGCTGCGACGCCGTGGACGCAGGTTCGTCCGGACGCCGTGTTTCATCACACGCGTAGGTCAGAAGGTCGTTAACTGAACATCTGTGACCCGGTTCTGTCTGCAGGGCGTACGGTGTCGTGTCCATGTGCATCGGGACCGGAATGGGCGCCGCCGCCGTATTCGAGTACCCGGGACCATGAAAGGAACCCGGACCGGAGGGCTGACCCACAACGGAAAAAACAGAAAGTAACAGGACGAGCAAAACCCAAAACGAACTCAACTTTTACAGATAAAAACCTATGTCATCACCAAGTCTGATGATTTAGATCTTGAACCGTTTTAATCCCCGTTTCGATGAAGCATGAGGTTCCAGTCCAATGAGGAGACGAGTGTTCTGGTTCTGATGAGGTAGTTGGTAGCAGAGGCTCAATTACATGTACTCTGTAGATGTAAAACCTTCTGTAATGTGGGAGGAAGCAGATGCTGAGGTACTGTAGCGAATACTGTGATACAGGTTACCATAGCAACATGTGTTTATGTTCCTGTAGGTCTGTAAATTCCAGATTCCTGCAGACTGTGGGTTCCAGTGTTCATCAGACGGTTCTGGTTTCACTGACAAATGGTCCAGATTTATTTCCATGTAATTATTATTAGAGTTCTCATAATGTAAACTATAGTTTTATTCATCTGGTTTGGTGTTTTATTTTTTAAAAACAGAACTAGTTTAACCCTCAAAGACCGAAAGAACAGCTAAAGCATCCACTGATCTAAACTGTTTAATACCTGTTGGTCTACTGATTCTATCAATCAATGTCAATAATTGGTGTAAAATACAGTTTGTCATCTTTTCATGGTTATCACATATGACCCATTTGGATAGAGGCTCCATAGTTACCGTGGAAATCATCTTTCCGTCATCTTCAATCAATCAGTCACCGTCATCTTCTACAACATTGATTCACCAGTAAAACCTGTGGAGTTGGATCAATGACAGTGGATGGACACACTGGGTTTATGTTCAGTTAAAGATAGATTTTGCTGAAAAAGTCATTTTTGTGATTTGATTCCTTGTGAATAAAAACTAAAAAAAAAAAAAAAGAATACCATGAAAAAAATTAACAAATATAAATTAAAAAAAAAAAGTCAAGAATAACATCAACAAAATAAGCCACAAACACAAAAAAGATTGAAGAAAAATTATAAAATTGGCAACAAAATATAGAAAAATAAAATAAGCAACACAATAAACAAATAAAATTGTAAATAGAATGAAGCAAATAAGGTTGCATGGTTTCCGGTTCAGTCAATATTTAGTTATTTTTATTTTTAAAGTCACGTTTTCTTCAGTTTTATCTGTTTTAATATAATAACCTCTGAATTTACTTTGAGAGCTAAAGAACATTTACATGATAAGTGAAATACTTATAGGAAAGTACATGATTTACACTAAAAAATGCAAAATGAAGAGCAAAATATTATAACATAAATCACTGAAGAAAGTTGCCTAGAAGTCACCATACAATTAGTTCTGGGTCTTGAAGGGTTAAGTTGGTTTGATCCCATGGACCAGGTCTGATTTACTGAAGATATACGTGCAGATTAATTTAGTTTTTTATTGATGTAAAATGGGTGATTCAGTGCCTTTTACTCTGAAATTAATCAGATGCGACTTTTAAAAATTAATTCCACTTTATTACAACTTCTCCAATTGCTTATTCACTCCATCGTCTCTAAAGTCACCTGTTAATTTGAGTAAAAGCTTAAATATAATAAACCTTTTCACGGCACATCAGTGTTTCTTTAGCTTTGTCATGAATATTTTCATCTAGACTGAAAATTTCACAGCAGCTTTTTCCAAATTCTGTTTGATTGTAGTGGTTTCAGAAACTGAACTGTGATCGGATTAATAACTGAGGGAGGAGCTTAGTTTTACTCGACAACGATCACGTTTCCAAAACCTGAAACAACTGTTTGGACAGTGTAGTGGTCAGAAGGTGGCGCTGTGGCCCACATTCATGATGACTGATAAATGGTAGAAGAATGTTCAGTTTGATTTGATTTAATGGATGAAACAGGTGGATTATTGGTGATGTAACGATTAATTATCGACCGATTTGAAAATACAAACTGAATTTTTTTTAAAAATTTGGATTCATTAAGATTGTAAAGTTGACCTGTTTCTAGTTCCATCATATTTTTCTAATAACATAAATTAAAAACTTAGGTGTCGAAGCAGGTTTGACTGTAAATGTTTGACCTTTGTGTCGTTTATTCGTCTAAGTCAAACCTCATAATCACGAAAATAATTCAGACTTTTCCTCCTGGATCGTTGTTGAATTTGCTTGCAATGTCTTTAATAAACTGATGTAACCTTTACTGACCTTTAAGGGCTCATTTATGGTCTATGTTGAAGATGCAGATGGATACATACGGAGCATTCTGCGTACATTATATACGTAATTCTGTCCGTTTTCTGATAGTTTGCAGATGTGTACCACCTGGAACCGTGAAGCATTTCACGGAAAGTAATTTCCGTGTTGAAATTTGAACAAAATAATTTCCATAAATAGCAGCTTTCAAAGAACGATTGTGAGTTGGAAAACTACCGACATTTATGACAACTAGTCTTCTTTATATTAACATTAGTAAAACCTCCTCTGTCGTCACCATATTTGTTATTATTGACTTTCTTCTGCTTCTCAAAAAATCTGTACTCTTCTTCATGGTATTCAGCCAGTATGGTAATTACGTGGCGCCCTCTGATGGATTGAGAAACATTCGTTCAAATGTACCGGACTCATGGGAGTATGATGGCAGTGATGCATGCCATTAGAAACAGATGCACCTATTTACGTATGTAAAGCGAGCATAAATGAGCCTTAATTCATCGGCTGCAGGAGATGTGGAATAATGTCATGACATGTTCATCTGTAAAAATCTGGAGTTTCATCTTTAATGTGACAAAATTTGTCTTAATAAAGTTGATTTTTCTAATTAAATAAAACTGATCTGACTCAGCAGGATGTGTTTTTAATACAAACTTATTCACAAAAATAGAAAACCTCCAGGTGAGTCCACAGTCTGTTGCCCCCTGGTGGCTGGTTTCAGTACATGTAATAGGCTCCGCCTCCTCTGTTCACCATCAGGAGTCCATTTCATCCTCTCAACCCTGGTCCTCAAGGCCCAGTGTCCTGCATGTTTTAGATATTTCCCTTTCCCACGCACCTGCTTCAATTAAGGATCAGCTCTGCAGAAGCCTGATAACGACTGGACCATGAGGACCCAGGTTAAGAAACCCTGCTCTAACAATCTCCCAAAGCTGGTCTGTCTGTTCAGGTAGTTCTCATCAGCCTGTCGTCATCTGATCAATCCATTTCCATCAGCCACTGATGATGAATAAATGACTGACAGCTGTGATGACCAATCACTGTCGAGTCTACATCAACTTCTGCTTCTTCCTCGCCTGAAACTGCTCCGTTTTGCTCTTGATGGACTTGACGAGCAGTGACAGACTCGGATCCATGGGTCTCTTTGTGGAAGTCTCATCCTCTTTGCCTCCGGTTGGTGGTTCCGGTGTGGGCGTGGCCCTCAGAGCACTAGTGGCAGTGGTAGTGGCAGCGATGGCGTCCTGTGCCTGCTGCTGCTGCTCTCGTCGGCGCTGCTTCTCGGCGAGGATGCTCTGCGTGGCTTTGGTCTGTTTGTAGCTGGGGTGGGAGGGGTCCAAGTTGAAGAGGTGGGATGTGAACATGGCCTGGAACCGTGGGTCGTTGACGTCCACCTGGGGGAGGGCGGAGACAGAGGGTGAGCCTGGTGCATCTCAGTGTTATACTTCTCCCTAAGGCTATGTTCGGACTGCAGGCAGATGTGGCCTAGATGATTTATTTATTTAGTCCATATGTGACCTGTATCTGATCTGTTACATTCAGTTTGAACACCACAAATCAGATTTTTTTTCACCCAAATCCAACCCAGGCCCCTTTCATATGTGGTCCTAAATCCAATCTGCTTAATTGCCTAGAAAAAAATATAGAGTAAAATTCCATAAAAGCCATTTACAGGAAGTGACACCACTTGTTTTTGGTGGGAATTCAACTGCAGAAACTGAGATAAGCTTCAATCATCACTCTGACCTTAGTTTTGTTTTTTTTTTTATCTTAAACATGTTCCACCTGTATGGGTAACTCTTAAAGTTCCACCCTGTTATGATCAATTATGGGAAATGTTAATTCAGTAGAATTAAAAAATAAAAACATATTAGATTTAATTATTAAAGAAGTGTTAATTCATTGAAGGTTAGCCAGCTAAATGTTGATCAGTTAAAGAGCTTCAGCTAGATTAGCTAAAAAAAATGCCATCCTGTTGGGTATATAGATCTAACAGGATGGAAACTCTAAAGAGAACAATAATTATTGTTATAGTTAATAATATTACTAACTTATATATATATATGTATGTGTGTGTGTGTGTGTGTGTGTGTGTGTATTCTAACAGAGTAAGTGAAACGTGGACATGAAATGTTGCTGCTAACGAGAATCACCTCCTGTAAACACAATGTGTCTGCTTGGTCACATTACATCAGGACCTCTTTTGCACATGCGAGTCGCTTTAGGTCACATTCAGTTCATACTGATAACTGATACAAGTCAAAATTAATATGTAATATGAACGAGCACACACAAAAAAAATCGGATTTCACCAAAAAATCTGACATGCATTAGGACCCACTGTCTGAACAGAGCCTAATTTCTGGCGTCGTTACCTGGAAGTGGTCGTCGTCCTGCAGCTGCTCTCCCTTCTTCATCAGTTTCTTCCTCTTCTTCTTGCTCAGGTTCTGCTGCTCCACGATCTTGTCGTAGTTGAAGTGTTTGTGTTTGGCGTCGGCAGCATCATCCTCCATCAACAGCGCCATCTCCGCCTGCACCCGGGACAGTTTGGAACGTTCTATTAAATCAGTTCATCTAAACCAACCCACGATCCGAACAATCTGAAATGTTTATCACCGACCCTTTGTCTCTCCAGCTCCTCCTCCTCTTCCTCCGTTGGCTCCGCCTCAGCCTGCTTCTTCTTCTTCTTCTTCGGTTTCTTCTTCAGATCTGCAGAAACGTCAATAAACACCTTAGAATTGAACTGAAACTATCAGACCTTAAACAAATAAAAGCTTTTTCTGTTGTTTCAGCTGTAACAGATTATTTTAACTGATGTAATACGTGTCCTCTCACATCTCTAATATCAAATAGATTAGACAACGCCAGGATTGATCAGGATCATCAGGTTTGTGACAGAATGATTCAGGGAGAATCAGACATCATTTACACACATGGATTATCCTCCATAAAGTCCAGACCAATTTAGGATGTGATGAAGACTTGGTGCAGCGGTCTGATTCTCAATTAATAATAAAAAATTAATGCAATTGTGGATGGGAAAAAATATTCTGAACCTTATTGTGACACTACAGAGACATTATGAGGCAAAAAAGATGTGACAGTGAATGTCTCCTGTGATCAAAGCCAAAGGTGATGCAGTCAAATATTGCGAGACTTTTTCAGCCAGGCAGTGTATGTCATAAATTTAATAGTCTTCAGCTCTTTCTCCCATAAAGACATTTGACGACCCCCCCCCCCCGTACTCTTATTGACAAGTTTTGACACCTCTGTTATATCACTAAAGACATGATTTGACGACCATTAGAACAGGTTCTGTTTGTACAAATGTTGTGATAGGTGGAAGTGACCATGACCCATATTAGGACAGCCAATAGAATTAAATAATACATTTTCTTTATTTATTCTTTATCTTTTTGTATTTTTTTTCCTTTATTTCTATATTTTTTCATTTTTAAATCTTCTTATGTATATATGTATATATATGTATATAAAAAATCGTTCTCTCGCCCACCTGGGCGGTGTCTCCTTCAGACTCGGGTCCTCTACCAGAGGCCTGGGAGCCTGAG
>JAPTGZ010000001.1:37945679-37963222 GCA_029814645.1 Fowleria isostigma | reverse complement strand
GCTGGTGCAACTGAGGAAAAAAAGTTATGTGCATCAGTGCAAAAAGTTAGTCTAGAGCCCTGCCTATGTGGACAAAATTTATTTCATTTTATTTATTTCATTTATTCACTTTTTTCTGGAGTATGAACATCAGAGCTGAATCTGACCAAGCCGTTGTGACTGTGTCTCAACAGGTGAGCAGAGTGCGGGTGAAGAAGATGGAGCAGAAGATGAGGCGTCTGACAGTGGAGCACAACATCCTGCTGACGGCGTTCGAAAAGGTCAGCCTGCTGTGCTGCCATGTGACATCATCGGTCTGACCCCACCCTGTTGTAACCTCTGCTCGGTGTCCACCAGGTGGAGTTGGAGCGTGACCAGCTGAAGAAGGCGCAGATGCAGGCCATTGTGGACGTCCAGCAGAAGAGCAGCCTGAAGGAGATGCTGCTGCAGAGGAAGGTGAAGACGCTGAAGGAGAGTCTGGAGATGAAGGAGGCGCAGCTCTGCGCTGCCATCACCACCTCCAATGTGGAACCGATGGCTGCCAACAACGCTGCCAACAGGCTGGAGGTACGGGTTCAAATACTACAGACTTCCCCTCTAAAGGAGAAGTATAAGTACACAATACAGTACTGTTAATACTGTGGCAGTAAACTTATAATCACACCAACTGAATAGAGATACCGTAATGAAAATACTCCATTGTTATGAATAGTATGCAATTAAAAGTATTTTGTTACAGTAGAAGTACACGTTGTTTAATGGTGTGTTCATTATCGTAGGAAATCCTAGATTCTAAGAACACCCGTGTGATGACTCTGCAGGATGAACTGATTCAGGACATGAAGGTGAGGTGTTGGTTTCCACTGAGTCCCTTTACATGACCATATAAGTCCAATAACTGTTAATGATTACAAAATTCTACTAATCAGATTTGATGTATTTACAAGCACTTCAGAAATACAATAATCAATAAACCCTGGTTTAGACGCTTCAGTCCATTATCAGATTTCTTTTGGAGTTCATACGTATGTAGTGATGGGAGAATCAAACGTCCTCTTATTGTCTTCAGCTCACGTTTGACTATGTCACTTCCATTTTTAATGATTTAATTTTTTTTCCACATGTGCAGATGTAAAAGAATGAAATAAATCAGATGAACCTGAATACATGCATGAAGACATCAGAGTATTGGGGAGAAATCCAGGTGTTAATCTGATGTCTCATAATCAGAATACTGCTGTTATGATAAAACATTAGATTGTTTTTTTGATCACTGATAATCTGATAACTCCATAAACCAGATAATAATCAGGGGATAAGTGTGAACATAAACAGTCATTGTTGAACCATTTAGATTTAGGTGATTTGATGTTGTTTTATTGTGCAGGCGTACGATGAGCAACTGCAGACGTGTACGATGAGGCTCAAGGCTCTGGGCGTCCCATCATACGATGTCCCCTTCACACCAGCAGACCAAATCCTGAACAGGTCTAAACCCTGACCAGAACTTCTTCTGTGTCTCCGACAGTGCTTTAACCCATGGGCATTTTTATCCCATTTTTGGGGGTGCTGAACCATCCCTAAATTAGCATTAACATGCTAGAAGAATGTCAAATACATATTTTCATATATATTTATATTTATATTCATATACAATCAGTGATTGAAATGTCATATTTTAACAAAATACAGCACACCCTCGTCTTGAAAATGGTTTGATCCATGCATTCAGAGGTTCCCGTCCCACTGGATTTATCTGGAATGTTTTGATTCTCTGGAGAAACACCTCTCAGGTTCCTGATGCATGCACACACGTGTCATCTGGGATGCATCAGTGCGTATGATGAAATCACACTGGAGCAAGCCCTCCCGGAACCCACAGAAATGCATTGTAGGGCCCAAAATTTGGGAAAAAAAAAAAAAAGGCTCTCTCCATGCAAGTCTATGGGGTCATTCTCAACCTGACTGAAATCATTCCAAGGGGGCGAGGCTGCTGGCAGCGATGCTGATTGGACAATGATATTAAGACTGAGACTGGCAAAATAAACCCTTTTGTGTGGCTTAAGGAGGGTGATGCAGTATCGCCCACTATGGCCTGTCTGCCCGATTGAAACGTAGATCACTGTTGATGTGGTTAGGTAGGAGTTAGCTGATGTTTTTTTTTTTTTTAGCTAGGAATCGTTCCATGTGGTTGAGTCCACCTGAGTCCTCTGTTTGAAGTGGAGTGAGAGAAGCTGCTGTTGTGTGTTGATATTAAAGCCAAGATGCTACTGTCTTTATCTGACTGATCACTGACTGGATGACCTTTAACCCCTACTGTTGATAGATTCAGGTAAGAGTGGAAGATCAACTGGTGTAACCTCATTTTCCACAGTAACCAAATATTCTATTAGAATGATGTTGTAAGTTGGATAAATATACTGATCTACAGTTATTTTTAGAAATGATCTGCCTCAAATGTGCTCAGTTATGTATTTTAATAAGATTAATTGGAAAATAAATGACAAACGTGCTGGTTTGCTTTTATTTTGAAGGTATATGATAAAGTGTTATTCCACATATGCTGGTTTATGTCCATTTATACAATAGATTTATAGATGTTCCACTGATAGAACCTGTTAAGTGAATATATTGTCATGTACAGTGTTTTGAAGTAGACCTGGTCGCTCTGACGCCAATATTCCTTTTGAGTAAAACCCATTCTCATTCTCGAATTTCACATTTTGACTCAATACCATCTTCAGCCAACCAGCACTTATCCTCCTGACTACCAGGGGAAAAAACTGTTGTCCAATCACATTGATTTTAAAATCCCCCAATCTTTGTAAGGTAATTAGAAGACTGAAAATAGTTTTTGGAAGAAAAAAGTTTCAATTAATTTTTAAGATATCATCTGTCCACTGCAGTGGACATAGGAACGCCATAAATGTGAAACTGAACCTTGATGGCAAACATTTAGTCCCAAAGGATACCGAAAGGTCAACATCAGTACAAGTTTAACATCCACAGAACTGTCCATTTTTATTTTGTTTTGCTTTGTTGTGCTTATTTGGACTGATACTTCAAAAAGCAATTCTCCTTCTTGGAAACAGAGGAATACCGTGCACTTTGTGCACATCACATATATTTTGCATGGTTATAAAAAAAAAAAAAAAATGGAGGAAATTACTACAAATGTCCACTACTGAGGACACTATTTAAAAACTTAAATACTATACTAAAATACAGTTACAATATGTCATACTATGTTTTATTGTGCTTTTAAGACACATATAAATTATGCCAACAGCATTTCAAGTCAAAATTTGCTCAATAAAGAGTTTTATGCACTTAAGTTTCTTCTTCCCATAAAATGTGCTGGCATCAATGGCTGCCATTTTCCTTGATGGAAAAAAAAGTTCTGAAAGTCCTACCCCTTCATATTTGGTATCATTGAAAATCCTTAAATATTAATAAGCCTTGTAGCCTTAAATGTCCTCTGTAGATGTCAAACAGAGTCAGTTCAGTAGTATGCAGTGGGTGGGAGATATTCAGGTTTACAAATGTCCTCCACAAAGGACATTTGAAGTTCTGGTGGTCAGGAGGATAAGACTTGATCTTTCTTTGATCTACAAGTAAAACGCTTCCAGAATAAAAGTAGGAAAATTTTAACATGTCTGTGTCACTGATTTAGTGATATCGGTTAACTAAACCGGACACATTCATTACATGTTCTGGGAGAAACATACATACAGTTGTTGTGCTCATAAGTTTATATATCCTAGCAGAATTAGTGATTTTTTGGGCCGTTTTTTGGAGAATATGAATGATAATACAAAACCTTTTCTTTCACTCATGGTTAGTGGTTGGGTGAAGCCATTTATCACACAAATGTGTTTACTCTTTTGAAGTCATAATTAGAAACCATCCAAACAACTCTGACTTTTTTTTCTTCCTTTGTTTTGGTAGAAAAAAAGGTAGAGTATAATTACATGAAAATGTTTACATTTACAAACTAACCTTTTACAAAAAATGTGAATAATCTGAACAACCTGGAATGTCTTAAGAAAATTAAGTGCAATTTTAACATGTTATGCCTGTTATTAAATGTTTTGTGTAACATTTTCATCATGAAATTTTACTTTTTTCAATCCAAAACATTCAGAAAATATTGGACTTGTCATTATTTGTAGGTTTTTATATTATTTTACTGATCTGACCCACTTGAGATTAAATTGGGCTGAATGTGTAACCTGAGCTAAAATGAGTTTGTCATGTCCATGAAAATGTTGACTTTTTGGAGTTTTGTTTTGAGATTTAACAGTGGAGATAATGGAGCATATGTTCAGACAGAAATATGTTCAGACCAATCAAGACGCCATTTCATGATCCAGACAGAGTCCACACAGTCTGATGGACCGAAACATTCCCTTTAATGACATTCAGCGTCACCGTTTACATCTGATACAACATCACTGTGTAGAAAACTATGTACATAAACATTTACATCCTATGTACAAGGTTTGGCTTATAAAGCAAATTCAAATCAAACTCTGCGTCCGTCAGATACAAAGTGTTTCCCGTCTGTGAATGTGGAAGACCTCGAGCTCGAATTAAAAACCATTTCATTTCTGTTAATCTATGATATGGATTGTTATGTAAGCTGCCAGTGTTCACAAAGTGTATGGATCGAATAATGCTTTACAATATCACTATTTTCAAGATTATTACATATTTTGGCATCATTCTAAACAGTCAGGAGATAAACATCCATGATCAACGATATATGTGAGTGAATATTATACACAAAAACAGACTCTTTGGATTGAATATTATTAGTATTACTATTACTATTATTATTAGATGAGCAGTTAAAAGCTATTTGTGTTATTGGCACTCATATGAAATGACAGTGAAAAGCTGCTTACGGAGATAATTTCCTGTCAAAACCCAACAAAAATTGATGACAGGGTCTAAATATCCTGTGATTGTAAAGTGATGTCACCTCTTTAGGGTCAATTCTCAAATGACGCTTTTTTTGTTCAACTTTGAGCTGTTTTATCACCACCTATCGCTGATACATTTATTCAACTTACTGAAACCAGTGCAGTTCCTCAGATGTCCACTAGAGGCGCCAGATGTAAATCAATGCCCATAGACCCATATGCTAAAACGTTCACCTCAAAAGCAGAACGGGCAGCTGTAATCTCTGTGGGGAATTCTGGACTCAAGGTGAGTTTATATTGAGTGATAAGGTTAGAATACTTTAGAGCGGGGCCACTGTGACTGACAGACATTCAGAGCTTCTGTTTATGGAACAAAACATTTTGCATCAGCTTCACTGTAGTTCCGTTTGTCATGAAGTTTACCTCTACTTGTGTTTATACGGTGGAAAGAAGACAGCGGAAACATTTCTCTATAATAACTTTGGCAAAATAATTTAAGTAAATGTTTCAATGTGAAAATATTACAAATAGCTTCTTTAAAATGAAATCTGTCAAAAAATATAATGTAACATTTACTCCTTATAATGTCTTAAAAAAAGAAAAAACAAAAAGCAAGGGCCTCATTTGGTAAAAGACTGACTAACAGCACCACCTGTTGTTATGGAGGTGAATTACTCTGGTCATCAGAGCAAAATTAGTGCCAAGATTGTTTTCTTTTGTTGTGTAGGGGATATTTTTGTTGATGTCAGACATGCTGTATTTGTTTCTGAAGTTGTAGAAACATGGTCAGTGTGTTAAATATTGTTAACAGGTTTTTTTTGTTTGACAGGAAATAAGCTCTGATCCTTTTCTGCTTTGTTCATTGTCTCAGGTGACGTTTCATACATGTAAATATTTCTAACCTACCTCTGTATTGCCTGAATGTGTGCATGCCTTCGTGCCTTAACCCTTTAAGGGGACACGTCTGTGGAGGACAGTGGACAAAGTGTGGGTTGTAGTGCTGGACCGAGGCGTCCCGAGGCCCAGAGGGCGAAAGGCACCGAGCAGGGCGGGTTTTGGTTTCATGGCGGCAGCCGTGGGGGGTCAGCCGGTGCCGTGGCTGCTGTACTCGAACACGCCCTTCTTGAAGAATGGCGAGAAGTCGCAGACGGCGTGTTTGGACAGATGGAAGCCGTCGCCGTCGTCGCCGTTGTCGGTTCTGAGAGGAGAACTGGACGACGACAGCATCACCCGGAATAAGTTCCTCAAATAACGCTGTGGAAACAAAAAAGGTTTTCCATTCTCAGGAGACAGATAGTGTTTAGACGACGTTCACACTGCAGGTCTTATGCTCAATTTTCTGCTGAAACACAGTTCTTTGTTTTTACGTGGTTGTTCAGATTACATCATAAATGTGAGGCCATCAGACTCATATGTGAACATGCATCACGCTGTTTTATGATGTAAATATGGATCTTTCTGGGTCCCGCCTCTTCCACAGCAGAATGGAGAAGTCTGTCACATTTCAATGACGTAAAAGTCAGACCTAACATGACCGTTCAGACTGAAGTCACATTGAAAAACATCAGAGATGAATCTTATTCAGGACCAGATATGAACGTGGACGAGGTCTGATTAGAGGAGACTTTAGATTAATTTAAAAAATTAAAAATTATTAATCATTAAAAAAAATAATCTGTAAATAGTGATGGTTAACAGTCTTTTCAGCTGTTGATTCTGTTTCCTGAAGCTTTGTCTCATCAGTTTTTAAATGACTTTCAGACAAACATATACATTTAAATCATTTCTTTCTTGGTTATCATATAAAAAACAAAAAACTGCAAGAGTCTGAGACATAAATATAAAACAACAGCATTAGAATCTGTCAAACTAATGCTCAGTGAATGGATTAATGTGTAAAATATTTCCAAGACAAAATAGGTCATTATAGGTAGAGAAGTGAAGATCTGTCTACATCACTGTTCAGTTCTGACTGGATAATTTTAGAAGAAGTGGAGAAATAAGCGCTACAGGAACTAATAGAAATGTCTTAACACATTTAATCGATTACTTGTTTTATGCCACAAACACATTCATGCGTATCTAGAAAAACATACTTTCTCATACGTTTTATCTTTAATCCACATAAAAACTTTAATTTCCATCAAGTATATTTAAATTTTTCATGCCTCTGGACATCAAATTTAATGCTTTTTAATGATCCCCCAGAAATCCTGGAAAAAGGAGCTGATGTCAGTGTTGTTTCTTGTGACGGAGCTTTGATGCCTCTGTGCTGTTTTTTTACAGTGAGTTTTTTTATGTGTGAAATAAAGCGTCCTACCTCTAGCTGCGTCCGTCGTTCGGCCACCATCCGCTCATCTCGGTTTCCAAACAGTTTCTTTGGAGGGAATTCCAGAGCAGCGAGCTGGAAAAGAAACAAAGATGTTATGAACAGTCAGACACCCCCCCCCCAAAAAAAAAAAAAAACCCAAAAGAAAACCAGATGGTTCAATGTGTTCACAAACACAACATTCATTGGCCAATAAGATGATGAACACCAATGGAAGCATACGATGTTTATCTGTCGTGTTTAATACATGAGTTTGATTTGACTCAAAGATGCAGGGACACAGTGTTTTCTGTTTGAACCATTATATCCTACTTTTTTTCATGATGTTGTGGCTAAATACATAAAATACAAAAGCCTTTCAGCACTGCAGTAAATAATGACAATAAATCACTGATGTTTTTCCTGGATTTCTTCAATAATATCAAACTACTATAACATCTGACTATTTGACTAAAAATTGTGTTTATTAACAGGGACATGGGGTTTCACATGAAAAGCTTGCAATTCATTTATGCATTTAGATTATTATCAATACTATTACCTACAATTCATCCCAAGAATAAATAAACATATAAAAACATCTGAAAATATTTAAAGTATGCTCTACATGGCTGTAAACACCTCAGACTGACGGGGTTTATGATAATAACTACTACTACAGTCTTACTGGATCTCCTTCTCACCTCTGGGTATTTCAACTTGAGGCTCTTGTGCATTTCCCGGAAGCGGCTGTAACGTCTGAACACCGTCCATGACTCATCCATTACAGAGATCTGAAGGAGGCCAGACAGAAATGAGACAGAAACAGATTTAAAAAAGGAAAACAATAAAAAAAAAAATCAAACAAACAAAAAAAACAAACAAACTCCAAAATAGACAATAACACCAACGCAGACTCACCTTCACCTCAAACTCAAAGTGCTCGTCCTTCCCTTGTCCACGGAGGACGTAACGAGGAATGCTAACTTTAACAGGATCCTGGACGCTGGTGGAGCTCGACACAAGAGGACGAGACACCAAGTGCTACAAGACGAGTCATCAGGGAAAAAAAAAAAAAAGGAGAAGAAGAAGGAGGCATTGGCTCAGAAAAAAGATGACAATTAAGGAATTATTTCAGAAGAACTGAAATGAAAACCAATATCAAGATGCATATAAAACTAATTTTTATTTATGTTTTTACAGAATCTATCATTAAATTAACAAAATCTTTAACATTCACAACCGTTGCATTATATTATTGCAAATATTCCCTTTTTTTCCCCATGAAATGTTGAACTCATGTTAATACCATCCCTTTGCTGAAATATTTATATCAAAATTAAATCAGGATCAGATATTTTGTTAGCTTCGTCAACTCTTTACATTGGAACCATAAAAATTACAAGCAAGGGAAATTACAAGTAAACATGACTTTTTTTCATTGACTCATTCATGTAATTACATTTAAAACTTGTTTAAAACAGATTTAAAAGTACATATTAGGGGTGTAACGGTACAGGAAAATTTCAGTTGGATTCAATTTCCTTACAGTGAAGGAGACCAATGAGGATGGGGTGTGTGTGTGTGTGTGTGTGTGTGTGTGTGTGTGTGTGTGTGTGTCTGTGTGTGTGTGTGGGGGGGGGTGCTCCGTAACTACCTGTGGGACACCAGACTTTTCTACAAAACATTGTTCAGTCATTTGTGTATTAAGAGACACCCCACATGTATTTTGAATGTTCAATGTTCATTTATAGCAAACACTGCAATTTATTGAGTATTCTTGAATGCCTCACAGTATTTCCTGATGTGAATGTGATCTCATGCCATAACAGAGACACAGTGAGGGAGTAGAGGGACAAGTCCAATGGATTTTGCCAACCTGAGTTAAAAAACAAAAACCTTTTTACTATAAATTAACCCGTGGACTCTTGTGCTACAAAGCTGCAACAAACAAGAAACAGAAAATAAAAGTTAATATGCTTTAAACATCCGACCGGCTTCTGTGCCTCATGCTGTGAATTTTCCATTGCAAAACCCTGCAGGGCTGCCCCGTTTCCTGAGTGTTTGTGTTCATCATATAAACTGCACGTATTCATTCGGTACACGTCCGTATGGAACCAAAGGCCCCATATCGAAACAATTCATTACAAATGAGTGCATTGTTACACCCTTAGTACATATACACCTCTTCATTTTTGTGGAATATTTTTTAAGTCCAAAACTTGACACAATAACTCCTATAAAAAACCTTCCATGAAGCTACATTTCTGCCAAAAACAAATGCTCCTAATTTTTTCCTAGTTTGTAGTCGAAAAAAATGTACAACATATTTTTGATGTGACACCAGAGGCATTTAGAAATTCATAGTTTATAGGATGCTTATTTGTGAACAAAATGTCAGGATGTCTTATGTATTTTATATTTTAGAAATGTGTACATTTCAGACCAAAGCTGTGTTTGTTACTGCAGAACATTTGCAAAACACGTTTATTTTTGTTTGGTTTTGCAGGAAATTCGCTCCATAAATGCCAGGACATTTTTGCACATAGGTGAGGTAAAGATGCCGTAAATGTACGACTTATCTTTGTAACTCAGATACACAGGTGATTGATCACAGTCACTGCGTCTGAGGTACATCCAAAAAGTAATTTCCAGGAATCACATTGGTGTCTGTTCTCGGCTAGCAGCTCTGCCCCGGTGGAGAACCGCCGTCGCTGCTCCATGTTTTCATTGGTTTGTAGTTTGTGATCTGTGAACATAACGTCGACCATCAGGCAGCCGTCAATCTGCTTCACGAACAAACATCTGATGTCTGAGCGTCTGCGGAGTTTGAGTTCCTGAAACTGGGGATGGGAGGGGGCAAGGGTAGAGCCCCGCGGCGCTGGATGGAACACCCCGTCCTCCTGGAGTAGTGCTATGTGAGTGTCCGTTAGCAGGAAGTGGAAGATGGCATCTTGATGCACACGAGTTGAGTTCTGGAGCTTCACGCTGGTGTAGAGCAGAGGACAAATATCAGCCAACGAAGGTTTGCCTGGACCTTCCATGTTCCCATGGATGATGTACAGCAAGTCTGCAAGGACCCGGTTGAATCTGGCGGTAACAAGAACACCGTTGTCCAGCACGAGGTCGGCAACACTCAAGCCCCAATCCAACGAGAGGGTCATAAGGTCGCCAGAGAGTAAAGGGTGACAATCTGAGAACTTTCCAGGAGAACACACCTTCAGTAAAGCCTTGCAGAACTCCTGGGTTAGTTCAGCACTGTGGGTGAACACCGCTATGACCAAGTCTTCAGCGTGGCCCAACAGCCGGAGATGCTGCCCTGCCAAACCAATCTGGACTGTCTTAATCTCCATGAGACCAAAATGATGACAAATAGCTAAAGTGTCATGTCTTTCACTTGACACCACTGCTATAATCTTTTCTGACAAAATCAAGCATCCAGGTTTGGGGACTGGCTGTTTGCGGTTGGCTGTTTTCAGCCAGAAGATACCAAGAACTTTGCCGAGTTGCATTTGAGGAACCAGAGATTCGATCCTTTCTAGCATCTCCACAGCTGAAAGTGACTGTAGCTGTGACAAAGCTGCCGGAAGATGTACCAACTTCTGCTGAAACACTTGAGGACTTGTGCTTTTGACAGAGAACACTGAGCCCTCGGGCCATCCTGAGATGCCAGGGATCTCAGACTTCCCACAAATCTGAGATGGAATAAGTCGGCAATCCCTCTGAAGATTCACCAAACTCACTTTGTTTTCTGGAAGGATGCAAGTCTCCGGCTTTGGCTTTAGCCGCAATTGAGGAATCAGAGGAAGCTCTTTTGACATCATGGTTACATACTGAGAAAGAACAACCTTCATTTCACCTATTTGGACATTACGAATAATGTCCCGTGTACCCTGTAACCTTCTACCAGCATCTTTGTAAGCGTCGGACAGCTTCCCAGCAACATAGCCCAAAATGTAGCTTCGGTTGGACTCTGCTTTCCCAGTTTCCACCTCTGTCCCTTGTTTTTCTGCACTATTTTTAGAGATGTTTAAATTTGAGGTTTTATTTGAAGGTCCAGGCTCCACAATTACATTAGGGTTGAGTGTTCCCTGTTGAATGCTGTCCTTCAACTCTTCCTCATAAATGTTAAATCTCTTATTCTTATCATGATCAGGAGCAGAACTGCTTCTTCTTTCATCAGTTAGATTCTTATTGTCATCAAAACTGTTCCAAAAGCCAATCTCTTCATTTCCGGTCTCACAATGATCAACTTTAACATAGTTTTGACCACAATGTTTGGCATTCACTTCTCTTTCCCATTTAGTTTCATCACTATCTCTATGAGGCACTTCATCTTCTTTAGTTTTGGATTTATCAGTAATCTTTACAAGTCCAGTTTGGGATTCTGCTGACATGATTTCTTGGACGTTAGGAGGGGATTTAGCCTCCACATCTGGGGTTTCCAGGAAGCTCAGCCACGAGTCACAGGCTCTCTGTGTGCAACAAGGGGGAGTCCATGACTATAATGTCAAGATGTGAAGGCTCTTTTAATCATGGTGAAGTCCTTAATCCACCCCAAGGACAATTACACTTCCTCCGTCACCAGGTGCATGGGTGATTTCAATTAACAGTGTAAAGAACTCGAACATGCAAATTAAAAAGACAGGTGAACAAACAACACTCATCCTCCAAGCAAAACAAATATGTGATTATGAATTTAATTTTTTGACTGTAAAAACCACTTGTAAATACTTCTCTAGTCATGTTTATTTCACAATGTCATTTGTTTCTACTTGAAGTTAAGAATGAGCTTCTTTTCTTGATTTTTTCCATAAAACATGAAGAAAAGAATCAACATAGCAATATAGAGCACTGCAGTGAATCTTGAAGCTTTTTTGTGTTTCCAGGAATTATGACTAAATGAAACCCTTTAGTTGTGGATGTCATTCCAGTAAACTATTGCAGTTTGTAGACTACATGAAGTGGGTGACTTTAAATCACACTCTAGTGAGGGTGATGTCTGAAGATCAATGAGCCTGTTCACATCCACACTAATATGTCAATCATTGTCTGATTCCTGGAGTTATCAGATTATTAGTGGTTGAATTAATCCTAAAATAATGCTAAATGTTAGCTTATGGATTGAGCGTTTATTATGACTGCATCTATTTTGTGCTCTCTTTTCTTATTATGTCCATCTTTAATAATTTTGTTTTCCTCTGGATGTTGTACTTATTTATCCAGCTGCATGCAGACATGTTAAACTTGGTCTCCTAAAACCACCTTATTTTAGAGTATTAAAATATATTTTGTACTGACAAAGGGATTGACTCTATCCTTCTTTGCTTTGGTCTTATTTGTGGTTGTCACTGGCTCATTGTTATTTAACAGATTTTTTGCTCACAGAGGATCGTGGGTACTTAAACATCACAGAGGATCCACAGGAGCATTTGTTCAAGGACAGTTTTTCAAAGTGGCGATTGACACAGTACTGTGACATGAAATATTGGTTTGTCTATTACCACAGAGCCAATCAGCACCCTCGTTATATCATGTGTAGACTGGTAACTTTTCAACTCAAAAACAGTGGAGAATTAGCTCAATAATTAACACATCGGACTGTAACTTGACTCTGGGTCAATTTCCAGTCAAAGTACCATTTTCAGCAAATTTTCAAATGGGAGGGTACGGTGCCAAGGGCACCAGTAGATTAATCCGACATTACTATAAATCAGCCACTGGGAAAATGTTCAGACTGCAGAATTTGGAACACAGCACTCAATACACTGAACCGACACAGAACTGAGAAGCAACATGGCACACTGCCACATCAAACATGTAGCTCCACCCACCTTCTCCAGCCTCAATCTCACTGACTGCACAGAGCAAATAACAAAATAAAACAACATATAGAGCACTTACAACAATAATTCTTATTCTACACTATATACTGTCACTAATTAGTTGTTTCTTCCGTCAATTGCCACAGTCCTGTGGTAACAAAATGCACAATAGAATGCACTGAAGTATACGCCATATATGACCATTGTACTGTGGCACAAGATAATGAGTTCATGTAACAGAATCCATTATTGGCTCTAGTACAAATGTTAAAATCTGATTAGTCCGTGGCAATAGACAAACCAACATTTCATGCCACAGTACTGTGGCAGTAGCCATGGCCAAAGTTTTTTCTCCAGATAATATTGGTGGAAATGTTTTTCAAAATTCTGGGTAAATGATAGAAGTTCCTGCGATGGAAAAAGGGGCTGATGTCTATATTAGAGGCTGGGCTCTTTAGAACAGCATCTAGTGGTTGTTGGTGGTATTATGCCTTAAAATACTACTATTGGAACACTAGGGCTTTACTTCAGGCTACTATATTCCTTTATATTCACTAGTTACAAAATTTTTTATTTGTAAAACTGATTTTGCTCAACAATGCATTGATCAATTCCCAATTGAGTTAATTTTCTGAAAAATCCAAAAGCCTATAACATTCAGTGTTAAAAAATAAATAAATAAAAATCAGACACTGGAGACAAAACATCTCATCTTAGTGACTAAAATCATGGAACAAAACATGTCGCTTTTTTTTTGACTCTGAATATTAAAAATGGAAATTTATTCACCAGTTCTGTTATAATTGTATTTAATCACCAAAGTTAATCCAGGGATCACATTCACATGCAATTTCATTATGTAATTGACGGTCATCGTGCATCTGAACAATATGAGGAGTATTTCCACAACAACATAGATATGATTGTGATAAACCTGTTGAATTATTACACATTTGATGATTTTTTTTTTTTTTTAAATGAATGAAATCCTGGTCTTACCTCATATTTAAGCCTCCGTGGGTTTAGGTTTTGCAGCTTTTCATCATCCTGAAAAAGAAAAACTCTGTTATAATATCATGTTTAATACATTTATCCAAAATATACTGAAAAAATTAAAGGGCAAAGAATCAGGATGAATTATACAAACCGGATGCAGTGAAATTAAAAGTAAAAACAAACTGATCTGGAGTGCGATTAAGTGGATTCGTAACCAGGGAGTCATGCACATCATCCAAGTAGGGACAGTTTGATTCTGATCCTGTTCTTACCTCTTCTGTTAATCTAACAGAGCTACAGTCGCTAACCTCCTCGTCCTCCTGCAGGTCGAAGAGCTACATATCAGAAAAGCCACACAACCTGCTGCTTTTATTCATTTATTAATCATTAAAAAAAAGACAAAGTCTATCAGAGAGGGCTGGTACTGAGATTTGATTTTCATACAAATAGTTATAATTACTGATATTATCTTTTATAACTTTATGCCTCCTCTGTATCAGTCTAATAACAGTTAAATTATGTACATATGGGTCAGTCCATCTCAGATCACCCCCCAGAAAAGGGCATTTTTAAACCCCCATCCTGTCCAGTTTTTATGAAATTTGGCATAAAGGCAATTCATTGCCAGAAAATCCAAAATTTCACATTTTAACTTTATTGGACCAATGGTTTTTGAGATACCGAAATTTAGTTTTTTTCACTTTTTCCTGGAAAAAGGCTGTGGGAGTCATATTTTGCATTGCTGTAACTCAGCAACCACTAGTCTGACTTTAAAAAGCAAGGTATTTCTGTAAAGGGAAGACCATAAAGAATCTAAATCTACCATTCTTTTGTGCATTTGGGTACTTGGATTACCTTTTGACAAATATTTTGACCTTGAAATTGACACTCTGGGACATGCCTGACCGCTTTCACCATTATAAAAAATGTAGCCCTATGTGTTATCTACAACTTATAAAAAAAATGGAGGGGGTTTTCTTTTTTTACTTGAGAAAATTGAGATAGAATATAGACCTACTGCAAGATTCCCAGTAAATTCTGAATATTGAGAGTGCAGAAGATGTGCTTACAGAGCCTGTACCAAGTCCAGCTGTGGTATCACTTTGCATTTTTGACAGGTTTAAATGTGTCCCAGAGTCAATTTTGAGCACAAAATATTGGTCAAAAGTTTATCCAACTCACAAGTACCCGAAGTCACAAAAGAATGCTAGATTTAAATTCCTTATGGTCTTCCCTTTACAGAAATACCTTGCTTTTTAAAATCGGACCAGTGGTTGCTGAGTTACAGCAATT
Source organism: Fowleria isostigma (assembly GCA_029814645.1). NCBI lineage: Eukaryota > Metazoa > Chordata > Actinopteri > Kurtiformes > Apogonidae > Fowleria > Fowleria isostigma. The sequence goes on along the minus strand of JAPTGZ010000001.1, from coordinate 37,947,896 downwards.
TGAAATTTGGCTTCCAAGGCCTTTTTCGCAAAAAAGGTGCCATTAAGGGGAGTGGGTGTGGGGTCAGAGTGTGTCTGGCCTGTCAATGTTCATGTCTTGTGAGGATATTGTGACTGAATTGTTCTATATTGTTGTAGTGAGATGTTGTGTGATGGGAGGGGTTGGATATAAAAGCAATGCTTCTTCCATCCCCTTTTCAAACCACACGTTTAGCTGTCTGTCAAGTTGTCATCTGTAAAGTGTTATAGTATGTTGATAGGTTTGAAATAAACGTGATCTGAACGTAACTGCGAATAAAAAATGTGTGCATGTTCGTCTATAGTTGTGCATAAATAAAAAGTCTGTAAGTGTATAAGTATACATACATATATTTTCCTCTGTGAGAATAACTCATGAAGTTATAACTTTACTAAAATCACTGATGTTTATGAATCTGACAACAGTGACATTATTGTCAAAACTACATCATGAAGTCACAGACATTATGTATCGTTTGGAAGAAAACGTTAATCCTACAAATTCCGCATGCATGAAAGTTGGCGGATATAGAGCCAAATAAGGATATTATTCTAAACTTTTAATATCATCTTCCTACTCCTGTTCTTTGTTCTAGGTTTCCTCATTTCACTCATCAGCTCATACTCTGTTACTGCCGAATATTTAATGTGGTCAGGATCTAACCTGAACCAGAGTTTCCATTAAACCAAAATGGCAAAAACCAGACGTACAAACAGTGACGGGGGTGACACAAGGTGCAGATTGAGGTTATAGTAAAAACTGGGTCTATAGTGTAATAGTGTAAAGGTCAGTTTTGGGGCATGTTGGTGGTTCATTGATGCAGTTTGTGAACAGACTGACCTTGAGTGATTCAAAGGAAACAGACAGATCCATACTGCTGCTGTTGTTGCTGCCGTTGAGGAAGTTGAGTTTCTGCAGGCGTCGCTGGACTTCCTCTTCGATATACGCATTTATTCTGTTAAGAAAAAGACCAAGGAGACGTTCTGAAGTTAAAACACCATTTGTTTTATCCAGTCTCTCAGTTTAATTTAATGTTTTATCTTCACTTATCGGAACTGAAAGATTTTAGTTGAGTTCTTATTTGACTTTTTCCAGGTTTTATGAAAAAAGTTTCCATTGAAAGAACATGAAACTAAAGCATAAATTAATCAAATATGACAAATTCATCCATTATTTATTAAAGATCGTATACTGAACAAAGTGATTTTATCATTTTTCATCATGAACCATTGAAGTTAGTGACTCATAGGCATTTCACGTATATTCCCACATGGAATCAGAGCAAATCAAAGGGAAAGACGAGTCCTTTTATGTTAGAGCTGCATTAAAAAGTATGTGATTACTGTGGATAATGTTGCCATTTTAGTCGACTGTGTTGGAATAAAAATACACATGATTCCAACGTACAAACTAAAACTGGCACAAAAATACAGAAAACAGTCGTGAGTCATTTAGAAGCGGTTGAGTCCATCTCCACATAATCTCCAGATACTGTTTATATTTCTTCAACCTAAATCCCCCTAAACCTGTGCATTTGACCGTATCTACCCTGGAGTATCTGTGATCTGAGTTGTGTATATTTTTAGATGTAGACTGAATTCCATCCAAGTATAGGTTTTTCTGTAAAAGTGGAGGTGCTCTTCTTCCATGTTCCACATTTGGCCTGTCCCGCAGTGCTGTTTCCCTCTATTGATGGACTGCAGATATCCAGCAAAAAAGTTAAAATGTCACTACAGCATGTAAAAATAAAAATATATGCTCTGGGGGACTGGAAATGTACATACATTTCCACATGTTACATACATTACTACGTGAAGGAAATGTAATCGATGTGGTTGTCTCTTGCCAGATTGGTAGACTTGTGGCTAAAGGTGCAGATCCACTGGCAAAGGATGCTCCGCTCCGCTCCATCTCCATTCATGTCGATGGGAGGCGCCTTGTTCGTGCGCTGGAGCTTCCTCAAAGCATTGTGGGAACGCTTCGCGCCCAAATCGACGGGGGGGTTGCTCCACGCTCTCATTTGCATGAAGTTGAGCAGAGCCCAACTTTAAGTACGATGTAAAAGCAAGAAACAGTACCACAGACAGACTAGTTATAAAGTCTGGGTCTGAGTAACATTGGAGTAAGAGAAAAAAAATCAGCATTCTGTGTGCTTAGAGGCATGTACATCAAAAACAAAACGCTTTAATCCTTTAACTG
>JAPTGZ010000001.1:37850811-37861186 GCA_029814645.1 Fowleria isostigma | reverse complement strand
ATTTAGAGCAGGTCGTCCAATAACCGGAAGGTTGGCGGTTCAGTTCCCGCTCTGTCCCAGTCATGTGCTGTTGTGTCTTTGGGTAAGACATTTTATCCACCTTACCTCCAGTGCAGCTACTCACACTGGTGTATGGATGAGTATGAATGTTGGGTGGTGGTCGGAGGGGCTGCAGGCGTGAATTGGCAGCCACACTATCGTCAGTGTGCCCCAGGACTGTGGCTACAAATGTAGTTTATCACCACCAGAGAATGAATGTATGAGTGAATGAATAATGGATCCATTGTACGCGCTTTGAGTAAGTATGTACACTTATTTATACTTATTAAGAAATACTAAGTATGCCTTAATAGAAAAGCATGATATAAATCTAATCCATAATTATTATTATCATTATTATTATTATTATTATTATTATTCACCTGTTCTGGCCCACTTGACATCAGATTGGGCTGAAAGTGGCCCCTGAACTAAAATGAGTTAGACACCCCTGTACTAGACCATCACAAGTAAACAAAAACCATAGTTATGCAATCAAGTAGTAACTCCTGTGTGTATCATGTGACTACAACCGACAGAGAAGAAAACATGGAATGTCTAAAAGCACTGTTTTTGTCAGTATAATGTCATAGATATTGATGTGAAAACTAATGCGATTTTGGTTATTATCAAGAAAACCATGGAAAATGGATAGATCTTAGCTCTGAAATTAAATTCTTATGAGCTATTTTTGTTGTTATCATTATATTTGTCCAAACAAATGTACATTTAATTGTACTAGACATTAAAATGAACACGAAATTGAAGAAAACATAAGGTGGTCTAATAATTTTTTCCATGACTGTAGTAAAGTCACACAAAGATGGTTTTAACTGACTAAAAGTTACTAAAACCCAGAATAAAATGTGGTTAAGACTGTCTAAAAAATGGTGATTACCCATTATGCCTAGTGCCTAGAGTGTTGTACAAACGGCTTTAGTTTGTCACGTCTCGGTTCAATGTTCTGTGTCCATAGAATGAATAAGAATCAGCTGATGTGGACAATACTTTACACTGTCTCACTGTCCACCCTCCATAAAAGGTTTAAAATTAATGCAACTATAGCTGGAAATAAAGGCTGTGACATTACATAATTACTCACAAAAAGTTATGGATATTTAGCTTTAGGGCAAAATTTATAGAAAATACAAAAAGTTGACACTGCAGTGGTATTATATCATGAAAGCAGAGCATTTAAGTCAAAGCATGCAATGGTGATTTCCTCATCTCAAACAATTTATTGAAACAAAAACCAAAAACAGTGGTGGTAATACAACAAAAAATGTCAATTGTCAATTCTCTGTATCAATAATGTCAATGTGTGAACAGCACAATGTAGAGGACTGTTTAAGTATCACTTCTAATTGAACAGGACATTTATTGGTCGATTCATGGATCAAACACCTGCTGTGAATTTTGCTGCTAAGCTCCTCATTAGACAGTTGCGGGAAAAGTCCTGAAACATTGAACTGTTGGACATATGCATTCAAAAGTTTACAGAAGGTCACATTTGGTTCAACTGTAAAGGTTACAGTATATTTTAGGTTCATCCTGAAATTTCACCTGAAAACCAAATATCCCTAACTTTTTGTGAGTAGTGTATGTTGGCACGGCAAAACCTAGAGGTCCAACAAAATACGAGAGTGCGTAAATTTTCTCCACCAAATAGCTACCCTTTAATAAAAGCGATATAATATTCATAAATGTTCATGAATTATTAGTCAAATAATTAGGCCATTTTAATATTTGATCGATCGTGTACCATGAACCTCAGTTAATGGCCTTTCCTACATTTTGTGATATTTTAATGTGTTCAGTTCGTTCGGTGCAGACACATTTGTCTAAACTGTCACATTAGATATTGAAGTCTGAATACACAGGAAATCTGTCAGCTCACCTGGTCTCTTGGTGTGTTTGTATTCTTTCCTGTGAAGAGGGTTTTTCCTGTAAATGAGAAAGAGAGTATTTGCAGACGAGTCTCCTGGTTGGTTGGATTATGTGAGTTTTGTGTAAAAAAATGTCTGAGTGTGACCTCTGACCTGTAGCAGTCGGTGCCGTAGGGGCACTCAGGTCGGTCTGCCTCCTCCTCCTCCTCCTCTTCTTCGTAGTCCGGATCTCCTGGGTGACTGCACTCCTGGAAGTGGATTGGGTTTTTCCTGGAGGACGGAGGATTTCATCAGCCCCTTTTCCACTGCGGAAACTTTAACTTTACCCAGAATTTTGAAAAACCCCAGCGCATTTCCAAAACACTACTCATCAGCCCTATTTCCACCACAGGAACTTTATTCTGGATTTTGAAACACCTTGGTGCTTTTCCACCAAAATTACTGGGTAAAAAAACACTTTCCCTCTGCTCCAAACTTTCCCTGAAAAAAATAAAAAATAAAAAATCCTAGTAAGGGGGTGAAACTTTTCAGGTTGCTGGAATACTTGAGGGGCGGGGCTATGTGCTGAAGAACGCTGATTGGTGGAACACACAGCATTCCACACTTCCATTCACCCTTCATGTTTAATCCAGTGCACAGGGAAAAATTAGTGAGCATTGTTTCCAGGGTCAAAAGTATTTTCCTCATAAAGAGTCGATTTGGTTTTATATTGAGTTTGGAGAGCTCGACCCAAATAGTAACTTTTACTCTACTTAGAGAAGGACCAAATGTTATCTGAGTAGAGTTACATTTTCTTCAATTTGAGTAAATTTTACTTAAGCAAATTTCCTGTGTGGTGTCTGCAAACTGGTTTATTCCATTTCTAAAAGATTCACTTTGTTTATGCTTTTATCATTTGTTAAATGGAGCAAAAGAAGAGAACTGGATGACAACGTCCATTTGACCAATATTCGTCTCCTACAGGGTCATTGAAATAATCTGTCTGTCCATCTGAATACACTCTGGATAATAAACCTGAATCTCCAACAACAGATTTTCAGAATATTATCAAAACAAATTCAGCAGGATTTAGAATCAGTGACTGCATATGAGTCTGATCTGTATAAATTTTTTAGAATTTTGAGTGGGAAATGCCAAAAACACAGATTCCCAGGCTAGGGGCTAGTACTGTGATTTTAGATGGGTCTATGTCAATTATATTACACAAACAGTTAATGTGATGAAGTGAACTGTGCTCCTGTTGACGGCGGTGTGTTTGCTCTCAGTAAAGGATAGCTGATTTTCTGAACACGCTTGTTTTTACGTTTCTTTGCGTTTCGTTCCGTTTCTACTTCGTACCTATAGCAGTCCTTCCCATATGGACAAGGTGTTCGTTTCGATGACGCTGTAGCGGACACTGAGCCGCTGTTGGACCCGACAGGTTTCACCCTCTGACTTGTTTCTCCTTTGTTTTCTGTTTTCTTTTTCTCAACTGTGATGTTTCTGTCAATCGTCGATCCACCATCCTCTTCCTCCTCCTTCTCCTCCTCCTCCGCCATGGGGAAGTCATCCCTCTCCTCTTTAAACTCCTCAGAGGAAAAAACAGTGTTTCAGTTTGATTAATCTCTGGTTTTTCCACATCAGATCTGAATTCACATGTGCATCAAAATGTTAAAGGCAATCCTGTCACTTTTGTGAACAAGAAGAAACTTAATTTGATAAAAATAAACAGATTTTAGGGATTTATGATGTGCTAAAACTCAACTGTTGTAGCCTGAACCTCCTCATCGCTCATTTTCCTCCTCCTCTGCTTGGGCCTCTTCTCTTCCTCCTTCTCCTCCTCACGAAGCTGCACCTCCTTTGGTGATGTTACTAGAGGAGGTGTGGTCTGTTTGGCTGCAGGTCGTTGAGTGGCAGTTGATGAAGATACAGGTCCTTTGCTTCTCTTCACAGCTGATTTTACAAAAAAACACAACAGATCACATTGACTAAAGTTACAAAACACCAACAATGAGTCAATTATACTGTTATTTTAAGTAAAGTTTGTTAGATTGTTCTGAGTTAATTTGTTATTCTGAGATAATACACCTTGCTCGAGTAAAACAGATTATTTCTTTATCTCAAAAAGAAAAAAAAACACATTTTGTTGTGATAAGAGGTAATATTTATTTTAATTTTTGACATACTGAAGCTTGTTTTTATATGTTTGATTATTTTGCCATCACTTACCTGCAGATACCAAAGCTCAATGACAGTCAGATAATCATGGAAAATCAGAAATCACTGGTTAATTATTCCACGATCCTGAGATAATACAGTTGGTTTTCCTTCAATAACAGGTGAATTCTTACAACTAGTTTATCAGTTGATTTGAAGGAAAAAGCTCCATATTTGTGTGAAAAATGGTTTTGCTGTTTTATTAATAATAGCAATAATATCAAAAATGTATCTAGAATTTGACTGGGCTTTGTTCTGATAATAAAGCTTTAAAAAATACCTGATCCTTCTTTCAGATTTTTAATTATGCTACAATTATTCTGTCATTTTAAAGATAAATTATGTGTCTGATATTATCAAAAATACACAAAAAATACAACAGTGACATGTTGAGATGAACAATATTAATCCCTATTTTTTTCAGTTCTTTGGTGCATGTGAAGCAGGAATCCATTAGTGTGATTTATACTACTTTATTTTCCGGTGTGTTCAATACAGACATTAAAGGATGTCACTGTACCTTTTGAGCTGGAGAAGCGACCGTTTGAAGTAGCCGCCAACATCCATCCAGGTAAAATTCTTTTCCTGTGAACTGTTGGCGGAGTTACACCAGTTTGAGCCTCCTCCTCCTTCAAGGAAACAGACGCTGCCTGAAAGAAAAAACACAGCCAAGACCATATTCAACTTCATTAGATGAGTTGTTTTATTATGGCTATAATTGTTTCATTATATTAATACAATTATTCATCAATTTCACAGTTCAAAGTCTATTAAACTGCGTTTTGTGTTTGTATCTTCCCATCTGATATATCTTTAAAGTTCTTGTTTTTTAATTGTATCTTTCTGTTTCCTGCTGCTTTTCTGAGGACCAGTCTGAGGCCTCTGTCTTCACCACAGACACTTTTAGCCTAGAAGATGGTTCAAAAACTGGGAACCATTTTGTTTTACTGAAGCACAAAAAACATGCCTTCTTCAAATCATCAGCACCTTCTGGACCTTAAATAAAATTACACTTGTTATTAGCAGACACAAAATAGAACACTGTATTCTAACAAATAAATTGTTAACAATTTTTAATGGCCTAAAGATGATTAAAAATAGCTAACAGCTAGCAAGCTTACAGTAGACAACATTTGCTTACAGTAGATAACAAGTAGTAACAGTGGCTAACAGCAGGTATCATTAAATAACAGATAGTAAAAGCAGCTAACAGCAGGTAACAGTAGCTAACAGATAGTAAAAGCAGCTAACAGCAGGTAACAGTAGCTAACAGGTAGTAACAGTAGCTAACAGCAGGTAACAGTAGCTTGCAGCTGCTAGCTATAGCTAACAGTAGCTAACAGCTGATAACAGTTGCGCTTTGCACCATGTCTCTTTAAACTTGACAGTGTTTTTTTTTAATACCAGATGTGGGTTTTTGTGCAGGAATAAAGCATTAATGAAACTGTCCTTACATGTCAATGACCTACTGTTGGCATATCACAAATTTTGTTCTGTTTTGGCAATAATACCATTTATTGTAATTATCAATATCCATCATTGTTAGTCATTTCACTGTATATTTGAATTACTTATATCACATTAATCTGTCAGAATTTTATGCCAAAAACAAAAACAGACGAGTTATTTTTCTTTCTATGTTGTTAGTGCTTGGGCATGTGTATTATTTAACTATTATTAAGGTTTTGTACTGAGGTATTAAGGTTTTATTTAGCAAAAATTCAAACGAACAAAAAGAGATGATATTATAATGGAATGGAATTCTCACAAACGTTTCATGTTACACTCCCAACTGTGATCAAACTTGACTCTTGTTCTTCTATGATGCATTAACAGTGATTTGAAGAAAAGCATCCACACAATGGAGAGTAAAGTAATTCAACCCTTTTATTCTAATAAAACCTTGGATATTCTTGGGACTGATGCGTCAGTCGCCATCACTCAAGTGTTAACAAAACGCTGCTTCTCTGCTAGTAAAAATGACACTGATTTTCAACAAACCTGATGTAAACGTCTGTTGGCTTCATCTGGCAGAGCTGCTTGTGCGGTGTCCTCATGGGGCGGAGTCTGTCCACGCTCGTAGCCAATAGGAGAAGGCACTGGCTCCACATCTGGATTGGGAGGAAGCAGTGATTCATCTTCATCTTCTTCAAACATCTGACTGTTTCTTTGGAGAGGTGAGAAGAAAAACATCTATATAAATAAATGCAGATGAGCTATTTTCATTGATAACAATTTTAATGTGGATTTATCGTGACTATATTTAACTTTAGGCAACACAATACAATTAAAGGCTAAGTCAAAAACTGCTTCAGAATTTTATTAAAACAGTCACATCCCTTTGGAAACAGCTCCAGGTAAACCCATCAGCTGTTCTAGTTTAGTTTCTTGGAAACCAACATTATGCAGAAAGAGTCTTTAATGCTGCCACTCTGACAACAGCTCCAATTGGAGCATGAATTTTACATGAGAAGCTCTGAACGGTGCAAACGTGCTCGAGTGTCCTTTTCAGTCTGTTTGATCTAAACTTCAAACACAGGAGCTGCATCAGGACAATGACTGACAACTCAAAGATAAAAGATCAGCAGATCCCAAAGACCATACATCAGTGTTCATCCTACGCAGCCTGGTGTGCACAGATAAAAGATAAGAGTTTAATGAAGTAGAGGAGAGCTACCTCCTCCACTTTGCCATTGTTATTCTCAGACACTGAACCAGACTCATTTCTTGATCTTTATGTGGAGGGTGAACATATAAAGCATCAGTCAGGTTAAGTACCTGGGAGTAGCCTGTTCTTCACCCACCGCCACCACTCTGTAGATGAACTGACCCGGCAGCAGAGAGAACAGGTCTCCATCGCCCAGAGGGAACCAGGTGTCCTTCTGCAGAGGTCGAGGGTCATCGGTCAGGGACGACTGGACAAAGCATGGATTCAGATGGGTCTGCAAATTGGAAAAGGACAGTGTAATTTAGATTTCGAAAGACTGGGTGGGTTAATTTCTGCACAAACACTTTCTTTAATATATACACTGACGTCCATGAGTATTTGGTCACTAGTGTTATAATGTTTCTTCTATTCACCAATGCAGTCGATTTGAAATGAACAGAACTCTACCATCAGTAAATAGTGTGTATTATGTGTAGGTAAGTGAATGAATGTTATATACTATGTTAATGCACTGCAGTAATTATGGACAATTTAACTGTGTTTTTATATAGAACAATGTTTTTGATTTCTTATTTTTATAATACATATTGTAATGTACTGTAGTACTGTAGAAAAGGCCAACCACGGACAGGAGTTGAAAATTAGCACGAGCTATAAACTCTATATGCATCACAAGCAAGCCTGCAACTATGTTTGAATGCATTGTTCCTGTCAAATAAATAAATTAACCAATCAGATACGATTGAAGTGTGTACTTTCACCTTTTCATTCAAGGGGTTTACCTAAAATATTACAAATGTCTAGGAAATACAACTGTTTTAACCATAGTCCATCTATTTTCAGAGGCTAAAAAATAATTGGACAAATTAAGTTCATTATGAGTTTCCTCCTGTAGAGGCTTTTTCAAGCCTTTACTAGACGGTCTTCAGTTGCTGCATGTTTATGGGTGTTTTTGCCCTCAGTTTAAGCTTCAGAAACTTAAAAAAGTAACTCTACTGGGTTAACCCATAAAGACCCAGCACTACTTTTGTGTCAGTTCCCAAATGAAATATTCTCTATATTTAACCTTTTTTTTTTAACCCATAAAGACCCAAACATCCACCATCTACCAAAATCATCTACTGTTATAAACTGTTTAATCTTGTTGATCCACTAACACATGTCAATAATTGGTGTAAAATACAGTTATTCATCTTTTCATGGTCATCAGATGTGATCCATTTGGACGTTCAGAGGCTCTGTAGTTACCGTGGAAACACCAACATCTTCTACAACATTGATTCACTATTAACACTTATGGAGTTGGATCAATGACAGTGGATGGACACAAAGTGTTTTTGTTCAGTTAATGATACATTGGACTGAAAAAGTGACTTTTTCTTCATTTTTCTCTGTTTGATATAATAATCATCAATTTTACTTTAAACTTTTATGAACATCTACATGATTAATAAATTAAATGTTGGAAAAATACCTGATTTTCACTGAAAAAATACAAAATACTTAAGATAATACTACAATAAGTGGTGATAAAGTACTTAAGGATTGGGAAGTGACACAAATGTCACACTGGGTCCTTATGCGTTAAGAAAAGCCTCAGATTTTTCACACAGACTGCATATAATTACTGGGCAGAAGACATGTAAAGTCTCCAGTTGGTTAATACACTGTTGTTTTTGAAATTGAAGTATGTGGCAACAATTAACCATTGCTGTGTTGGTGTTTTGGAGCTAGAAGTGATCATATTTGGACAAAAAGGGTGGAACTTCTGGAGCATGAGATCATTGTTGAGCTAATGCTAAGGGCCAGACTCTAACTGTCAAATACTAAACTTCATCAAGCACGGGTAATAGTCATTTTATGTATGGTGAGTGGAACCTGTTAGCTATAACTACACTACTACTACGCTACACTACTACTGTCAGGAAAAAAAAATGCTTTATTAAATAAAAATAAGTTATGAGAATCTGACTCTGCAACTACTTTAACATACTAAAGCACTGGACTTATTCTGGAGCCAAGGTCCTGGACCCTTGACTTTTTCTGGAAGCTATGATAAGTTTTGATTTATCTGTTTTTGAGTTGTTAAATTGCCATAAATGCCAACTGTCTTTCAAAATAAATGCACATGCTCTATAAAACTGACTGTGCAGAAAAGGTTAATTTCATTAAATCTGTTTATGCTGCTGATCAATAAAAACAATGACAAGAATGTAGAAGGAGTTTTTTATCCATCACATCTCACACTCAGTCTCAAAAATACAAACAACCTGAATGCACACCATATTTTATTTATAAACTATAAATGGAAAAGGCTCATATTTCATACCCCTGGATCTTCATCATCAATTCTTTTTAAAATAGTAATTTTCATTTTTAAGTGGAAACAGGACACAACATTTCAGGACAAAAAAAAAACAACCTCTAAATGTGTGGACTCTAAATACTATTAATTTCCATATTTTCTGGTTCAAAGTGATGTAAAATTGTTGTTAAAGCAGAGTTGTCAAACGTACTGGTTTAAGACGCAGCTGTCCGTTCAGGTTCTCCAGGAGGCCATGGTGTCTAGAAACTCTCTTATCACTGACCTGAGAAAAGCAGAACATGTTCAGACATTGTCACATGAAGTGAAGTGTGTGACCAGTGCACCTCCAGTGGATCAACCAAATTACTGCAACTCAACATGAACACAAACCTTTTATTTTGAAGGAGACTTCCATCAGCAGATAACCAGTTGTTGAAGGAGCAACATGTAGTATTTTTTTACTTTAAAATATTCAGAGAATGAGACAAAACTATAATTATAGTTTAGAATAAAGGGTTGTGGCTTTAAATCATAGATCTGTATGTAGTGTGTTACACAGACAATCACTGTGAATGTACCTGACTAATAGAGGGAGTAGTGAGGCACTCTGTCGTCTCTCATCGTGAGGAAAACTTACACCATGGGGCCCTTGACCAGAGCATCGCAAAGTGACCAGATGAAATAAGATACCCTAAGAAATAACTTTTAGAGTCAAGAAAAAGAAATTATAAAAAATAGAGGCTATTATTTTCTCCACTGGACACAGCTGTAGATGTGAGAATAGAGTTTGATGTTGAAATCAGTGTTTCTTCTACACAAGTGAGTTTGATTCTGAGATTACTGAAGGTAAACAGTTATTATGGGATGTTATTATCTTTGCTAAGTTGCCATTTGTTGATCCACAGTTCAGACTATACTGTGACAGTTCTCAATTGTGTTTGTTTAGATATTTAGTGCAGCTATTGGCATCACAAACTGTACAATAAATGTTGGTGATTTATGGTCTTACTGCATCTGTTTTGTGTCCAAAACCAGCTAAGCTAATAGAACCATAATGTAAATTATCAGTTGATGCAGCACATGAAGGCTATAAGACACAGTGTTGTTTTGAGCAACTGTCAAAATAAGCATCTATGAATTTTAACTGAAGAATAAAACTTGATGTCACCATAATACAGATGTGTGGAAACAATGAGCTTTAGTACTATACATACACACACACACACACACACACACACACACACACACACACACACACACACACACACACACACACACACA
>JAPTGZ010000001.1:37837330-37850711 GCA_029814645.1 Fowleria isostigma | reverse complement strand
ATAGGTAACGAGTGGAGAGTAGGAGGGCTTCTTACAGACCAATTAACAGGTCTGTAAGAGCCAGAGTACTTGCTGATTAGTGTTTCAAATACTTATTTTAAGCAACAAAACTCCAAATAAATATTTTGAAATGATACAATGTGATTTTCTAGATATTTTTTCAGATTCTGTCTCTCAAAGTTGAAGTGTACCTACAATGAAAATTACAGACCTCTCCATTCTTTGCAAATGGGAAACTTGTAACATCAGCGGCGTATCAAATACTTATTTTTCCCACTGTAATTAGACATTTTTCATTTAGCAGTAGCTTAATTAGAACAGTATGTGAGAGAAAAATCTGCTTTTTCATATTCATTTTTTTCCAGTTCCCGCATATTTTCACAACTTTGTGCATTGTTTGCAAATTCACTCAAAAAATCAGATAAAACTTCCACATATGCTTATGTATATTTTGCGCATGTTTACATTTTTTTTAGCAATTTTTCTATGTATTTCTGTGTACACATAATGAAATGTATGTGAACAGTGAATATTGTACATGTATATGTAATTTAGCACCTTATGTGTAGTGCACAAGCTCAAAATGAACTAAGCTAAACGAACATATTCCATTGCATAATCAAGAATTTTTGCCCACATTTTTCTGGAGGGACTGATTACTAATTATTGCTGTCAACTGTAAAATACCAAAATGCACCCAATACTTTTGTCCTTATAGTGTAGGTGTGAGAGCAGCGCCATAAGATCGACACCACAACCACTCAGTTTTATCTCTATTGTTGTTTTTAAGTTTTCTGAAATTGAAGAACAAACGAGCTTTCTGTTTACCACAATCACAATATTATACATTAATTTGCCATGTACAGATGGCACGGTGATTTACTGTCACCTCAAAGCGCAATCTTCAGTTTTAGGTTCAAGAAATCTTAATTATTTCCAATGGGGCTAAATTGTGTGTAGCCAACAGAACTGCATGAAGTACAGCCAACCGTTTAGAACCACCAGAACAAGAAATAACACATATATCGAAATATATTATTCAAAAACACAGTTGCCACAGAGGTAAAGAAATTCCTCAGTGTGTTTGTTTTGCATTTGCCTTCTGCAACCAGATGCATGGGACAGAATCTCACTACAGAGGTCAACTAGGATGAAGTGAGTTACATGTAACAGTCTGGGAGACCATGCAATGCATTGCCTGCATGTTAACTCCTCATTTTTACAATGTGTTGCAGATGTACCCAGTGCTGTGTGGACTTGTGGGGCTTCCTCCCACCATCCAACACCTCGATGGGTTAATAGGTCACTCTGAACTGCCCATAGGTGTGAATGTAAGAGTGAATGGTTTGTTTTTCTCCATGTTTTAACCCTCCAATGCACTGGTGACACGTCCAAGATGTTCCCTTTCTTCACTGGTCTTGGGTCTAGCATCCTCAGGATCCTCTGGAGGATTAAACATTTACAGAAAATGAAAGGCTGAATGAAAATGCAATGTGACTCACAGTCCTGCCATCAATAACACTGCACTCATGACCCGCAATACACAACAGTGTGCAAGCGTTTCACACGAAAACTCAACAAAAATGCAGCACTCACTGTAAAAATGTAAGTGTTTATAAGTATTTGAGTGCCTCTTAAATGTTTAACTTTGTGAAGGGGTTTACCTGATAGTAAAAATCTGTCTTTGAAGCATCATCACAGTGTGAAGACATGCTCACTGACGCCATCAAATAAAAAAAAAACAGTCTGATGTAAAACCATGCAACAAAGAAGCAGCATGGAATTTCCTTTGATTTTAACAGGAACTAATTGCTCTGATGTGGACTGGAGATAGGAACAAACTAGATGAGACTGCACGTGTTAAATCAGCACTGGTTTTGCAGCAGAGCGTTGCCTTCATTAATCATAGCCTCTCTTTAAATCAGCTGTTTCTCATAGTGCAGTTTGTTTGAGATGAAATCTAGAGGTCACGCTTGGTGAGTACAGTACTGCTGAGGACACACTCTATGGATACCTCTGCAGCTCTTAAAGATGGAATGAAAACACCAGTGTAACGTTATGTATCTCATAAACAGCCCATACATGTGCTAATAGTAGTTAGCTCCAATAGCGAAACATGCCGTCCATTATTTCTGCTCCGTGTGCATTTGTGTGTCAACACATTCCTTTAGTTAATGACTGTCTTTTTTTACCTTCTCAGGAGAAAGAGACAAATATAGCAGTAGCACATGTTTATTTCAAACAGCCTACAGCTAAATACACATTAGCAGCATTGCAGACTCCACCATGATGGGATAGGTTAATGGGACAGGGCCCGCGGGAATTGCATGCACAGTAGATGCCCATATCCTTGGCAGCACACACACACACACACACACACACACACATACACACACACACACACACACACACACACACACATATATATGTATATTATACTTTAGCCAGTGAGTGATACAGTGTGTAGATACATAGTGTTGATTTTTGTTGGTAGTTTTCATAGTTGTGGTTGTGTTCTGGTTCACATGTCTCTGAAGTTTGTAGTATGGAACATTAAAAACTACATAGAACCACTTTAACTACAGCTACTTATCGTAATTTGTTCAAAAACCTTCAAAACTTTTAGGACTGAGCTCAGATTTAACTAACCCCCACATATTTGGAGACACATGGTTTTCACTGGACTGTGGTGGGGTCTGAAGGTTATGTTACAATAGAGTAATATGAAGTGTACCTGAATGATAAATAAGACCTAAGTACCAACATCTGCGGTGTGGCACAGAGACATGACCCTAAAATGTAAACTAACCAGCTGTCCATCACTGAGATAATAAACACCTACTGATTGAATACTGATTGATTTGAGGATTTGTTTTTCCACAAACAAAGAAAAGCAATATGCCTTAATAATTCCAGCCTCTTACATATGAATATTTTTCTGGTTTATTTATTTTCCTATGACATTTGACTGAATCAAACACATTATGTTGAGAATTTTCCAATTACGGTACATTTGCATTATTTTCTAACTTTTTATAGACAAACCAATTCATTAATTAATCAATCAAGAACATAATACAGTGAAAACAGAAGTTATGTGGGGCCTTGAATTCCTCCATTCATGATCCTGCAGCTCCAGTATGGAGGACTCACCCTTAAAAAGGGACCCCGACCCAGCACAGTGTCCCCCGGCGGCAGGTGGATCGGTTCTCCGCCGTCCACCGGGACCAGGTCGAAGCCAGACATGAGGATGGGCTTCTGGATCCTCTGGTGGAAAACACGACACACACACACATTTCCTGTTGACTCTGTCAGTCTGTGGGAGGTGGAGGTTTGTTATAGAAACTCTTTAATGTTCTACAGTTTTAATCGGGTCGTCTGGTTCTAAGTGAGCCGTAAAGCTGTAAAAGTTCATCTTTACGTCTTCCTACCTGTTAGGACTACCCGTTCAGTCGGTCTGTGATTTTAAAACTCCACAATGCAGTCAAAAACACTAAATATTCAGGACAGACACCACTAGACCCAACCCCGCCTTCTGCCACCCATGGCAGCAGGATTCAAAACTTCCGGAATACAGGGCGCATGCACTGTACGCATGCGCACTAGACTCCACTCAATAAAGGAAATAAATTCGGTTTTTTTTCATTCATTCATTTTCCGAACCCGCTTCATCTTTTTCTTTAATTTTAAGACGTGTGAAGACTAATATTATTTATGCAAAAGTCCAATCTCCTCTTCAATCTGCAAAGATCATATATTTGATAATATGTAAGATTAAAACTGACCACTCTTCTGGTTCATAATCTGGTTCAATTAAAAAAAAACCAAACCAAAACAAAAAAACAGAAAGTGACATATATATGTTATTTGTGGTGACTTTGCTTCCAAAAAAACATTTCTAAACAAATTAAGGAAGCTGCTACTGTCTTAGCCACGACAGATATTTAAAATGCTCAATAAAACCATCAGCAAAGCAAACGTCTGAAGCAAATTAACAATATGAAACAACCAAAATAGAAATATGTACTATTATATAAAAAAAAATACCTTCGTACAATTAATGTTATTTACACATCTGAAAAGGAGTGGGGAGAAGAAGTAAACCCTCATGTCATCCAGTCATTTATTACAACACACAAACTACATCAATCTATATTCATACAACATTTAAATACGTCTATAATAATGTAATATGCAATAACAACATTTTCTAATTATACATAAACTCCTGAAAATAATGAAATATACTTTACTAAACAGTTTGATTTTTGCGATTTTGTCTGTAATAAGAGTATTTTATTTGTTAATGTGCAGCACATTCTCTGGGTGTTTGTTATTGCTGGATCTTATTTTGTTTTGACTCTTCATTTCATTGACCTTATAGGTGTGCGCCATCACACATCATAAACAAACACGACAGAAATCAGTGACAATCCGCCATCTTGATTCAGTAAAATGAGTCTCACAGTAGGAGTTGAACACTCAGGGGTTGAAGAGGTTCAGGATGCTCTGTGAATAAAATATGACCATAAAAACAAGCCACTGTAAGGTATGTTAGAAGCACAGACCAGGAAATCACACATATAAAACAAGAAACAAAAAATGTAACTGTTATGGCCACCATCTTAGATTTACAATGTATGGTGGGAAGACTGGGTTTTAACCAGGTCATAACCAATTCTTAACCAGATCATATCCAGGTTTTAACCACATCCCCACCAGGTCATAATCAGATCTCTACCAGGTTTTTACCAGGTCCCACTTGGTCTTAACCAGGTCCCAACCAGGTCATAATCAGGTTGTATCCAGGTCCCAAGAAGGTTTAACTAGGTCTTAATGAGGTCATAATCAGTCAGGTTTTATAAGGGTCCCAACAAGATTTTAAATGGATCTTAAGAAGGTTTGACAGGTCTTAACCATATCATAATCAAGTCTTAATCAGGTCATAATCAGTACTTATCCAGTTCCAACAGAGTTCTAACCAAGTCCCACCACATCATAAACAGGTCATAACTAGGTCTTAACCCGGTCCAAACCAAGTCCCAATCAGGTCTTAACCAGGTTTTAAGCAGGTCCCAAAGAGCCAGATAACAACACTGAAATTAATATTGAGCTTATAATATATGAAAAAATACAAAACATTATATTACAGAAATTCACCAATAACACTGGTAAATGTTATTGTAATGTTTTAAAAACCTTAAATCAAAATGAAAGAGACAAAATATGAGAAAAACTCAAATATTCTACAAAATTTGAAAAAATTTAAAAAAAAGAATCAAATAATCTAAAAAATGAGAACAATGTCACAAACAAAAAAGAGCAGAAAATGAACAACATAATCATCAAATGTAATGTGCTCTGTTTTGGTTTGACATAATCATCTATGCTCCTCATAACTGCTTGTTGTTATATGTTTCGGATGTTTTATGTTTTTTTATTTATTGATTAATTTTTTATGCACTTTTTTGGTCTCGAAAATATCCTTAAAATTTATAATATGCGTATCTGTGAAATATCTGGTGATAAAGAACGTCATGTGAATGTAGAATAAACAGAAGAAAAGAAGACCCTTTTGTGCCCTGCGCCGCTTGTACGCATGCGCTGTAAATTGAAAACACGCTGACGTCACGTGCGTAAACAGCCGTTTGGAGACATTTAAAGAGTCAGCTGTCAACACGGGCACGGTAACGGTAAGACACTGCATTTCCACGCATTTTTAAACACAGTTTAACACACCCATTACCGTCTGATAGGTAATTTTAAAGCCGTTACAAAAGAAAGGGACTAAATCTTGACCTTTAATGTAAAAAGCCGAGCCATGCCGTGCCGTGTTTACAGACACTAGCTAACAGCTAGCCGAGCAGCTTCTGCTAACGGGGCGGAGGTTGAACCGGGGAAGTCAAATCAGCATTTAAACCTGCCTTTGTCCCAAATGGGAGTTTTTGTATTTCAAACACCGAAACTAAGTAAATGAGAGTAACCCGTTATTTTGGACTCATTAACTCACGTTTGACTTATTTTTCTATCCGTTATCGACTTATCTGGGAGTACAACATTT
This sequence comes from Fowleria isostigma, assembly GCA_029814645.1. NCBI lineage: Eukaryota > Metazoa > Chordata > Actinopteri > Kurtiformes > Apogonidae > Fowleria > Fowleria isostigma. The sequence continues at coordinate 37,844,650 of JAPTGZ010000001.1, read as the reverse complement.
TCAAAGCAAAAGCAAAAGTGTTTTGATAGATGAGGAAAATACACTGTAACATCTCATCCAAACTGCATTTATTTCAACATCTTGTATCCCCATAATTTTTTGAATAAACATAATGTCATAACCTGCTGCTAGTGAGCCTGAAACTAATATATAGATTTAAGCCCATAATTATTATATATACCCCTGTCAAATATAAGGAATTTCTTATATATTTTTTTAAAGATTCATATTAGCATTTCAACTCAGATTTGACATAAATAGGATATGGAGGAAAGTCTGGAACCATGACCAATTTATTTAAGTAAAGTTGCACTGTTAAAGGTGTTTATTTCAACATCCTATGGTTAGATTAGATTAGATTAGATTTCATTTATTGGTCCCTGTAGGCAAATTTGGCTCTTTGTCGTGGTATCATTGGGTTATGAATAATTTTGGACATGGTGATTTTTGTTCAGTGTTTAAATAAACACCTTTAACAGTCTTAATTTAACTGGTCATGGTTCCAGACTTTCCTCTATGTCCTATTTATGTCAAATCTGAGTTGAATCTGTAACTGTAAAGAATAAGAAATCCCTTGTATTTGACAGGGGTATGAATAATCTTGGGCTTATGTATGTATGTATGTATGTATGTGTGTGTGTGTCTGTCTGTATGCCTCTCTCTTTCTGTCTTTATATTCATATAGACAGACAGACAGATAGACAGATACTTTATGTATTCACTAGTTTTACATATAACACAAGAAGACAAAAACAGACAAACCAAAAAGGAGGTTAGAAAATTAATCACGGCATTGCATTGTGGGAAGCGTAGTTCCAGAGAAAGATGTTCATAAAAATTCCATCTTAATTATATTTGTCTTAATTATGTGACATTAAGTATCCATGTTGTTTTCCAGGTTTCCACAAACTGTTGGACTCAGAGCGATTATGCAGCATGAGGCATTGAGGACGTTGCCCGTGTTCTTCCTCTGTGACGAAAGATGCATCTTGACATCCTCCGCCGACAACTGCACCCCTCAGAATTTTGCTGAAACACTTCCAATGGAAATGAGCGTGAGGATCTTTGGTGAACTGGACACAGAGAGTCTGTGCAGCGCGTCACGGACCTGCAAACTGTGGCATGACATCATTGAGGAGAGCGATCAGCTGTGGAGGAGGCAGTGTTTGCTGGTCAGAGGGGTGTGTCAGCGGGAGGTGGACCGCGACCGCAGGGATGGCTTCTCCTGGAAGGTAACACCCACAAAACATGTTGGCAATCTACGGTGGAGGAGGCAGCGTTAAGATCATGTCTCCTCCGGTACAATAGATAACAATGTTCACTTTCAGTTTGTTAATCTACACTGTCACAGACTCAGCAATATTGAATAATGAGTTGCCAAGTTATCAACCAAGTCATATTGAAATGGATGAATGTCACTCCCACAGCACTAATCATAGTTTAGATTTCACTCCTTTTTAGAAATAATTGAAATACCACTTCCAGTTATATCTTTGTAAAGCAAATGCATAAATTGTTATGTCTCCTTTTTCTGCACTGAAATATTTAAATGCTCTAAAACTACATAATCTTGTTGACCTTAATACACTTATAATGTATAAAACCCATGACCATATACTCCCCCTACAGTTTGCCGGAGATGTTTGAGCCGAGGTAAAGTCATTATAATTGAAACGGAACTGAAATCTTTGAAAAAAAAATTAAGTGTAGAACAAACACAAAAAGCCAGTGCATCTCTGTTATAGGGATCATCTACGGAATAATCTGGATCAAAACATATGTGCATGTGAAAGGATGTATAAATCCAGTATAATAAAATATTGAACATTATCTGAATAAGTGAATACCTAGTCATAATATAGACACGTGAACAAACAACGAAGCAGCTTTCCAGAATAAATGACGACTGATTGTAAAGTTTTTCAACTCGAATCCCCACTATCCCATAGCAACATACAGTGTGTGTGTTTTTTTTTTTGTCTCAACCTTTTATTTATTTTCTGGGAAAAAACACAAAAAAGGAGGCAGTGGTTTAGCTTACATATCAATACAGATACCTACTTATAGTAAGTAAATAAGAAAAAAATAAATTAGCATACATACAGTATACATAACCATTCACTTTGAATGGGACAATGGCAGCTCTACAGGGAGTGCGTGCAGTTTCAGAATCCTTAAAGATAATTATGGACACAGACACAGACAATTCAAGGTATGATGAAGCTTCAGAAGGACTTTTTAGAGACAGCAACAGAGAAATAGGAGATGAAGAAGATGCGAACATGGGGAAACGGAGGAACACGGGTCCGACACAGAGATGAGAGAGACAGTGGGGAGTGGGGCATCACAGATGGGAGGAAGAGATATAGGAGACATTTATAGTGGACATTCAAGAAAAAGACAAACAACCAGACGTGGGACAAGACAAAGGCTGCCTAGTCTTTATCTTAAGACAGTGTGAGTTCGGATTATGACGCTGATGATGCACCTTCAACACAGATGTGGTTCTCAGCTCCATGATGCCAGCACTGACAGAACCCACAGTTTGTCAGTTATTTGAAATGGGTCTGGGAGCATTGCGCCAAATACTTCACGTTGTACCTTTCACGATCATCAGCACAAAGGTGATCTAAACTAGTCATACTTAACTCTTTGATTTTCCTTTTTGAGCAGGTGTTTCTAACAGGACAACGACGGTGGTTGCTTTAGCGTACTGCACATATGTGGAATTACTGGAAATAAACAATAACATTCAGTGTGTCTAAAGAAGAATGCATAAAGTAAAATATTATTGTGTATTTCCTATGTGAAATTAATTACTTAACACAGACTATCATGGTTAGGAGATATTATTACATTTATTAAAAAGTGTATATGTTGTAAATAATTGACGTGCATATAAATATTATAGTTTATACTAAAAAAGGTTGATTATGAAAATTTGATTGTGCGTGTGAGATGATTAAAAAAGTGTTTTGAATGGTTTGCATGGATGTTTTGTGTTACTGTAAAAATGTAAAAAAATGAAATGTGTTAACAAAACAACGAAAGTAGAATTAATTACATCATTAGTTTGTAAAAAGGGGGTGGAGTCACTAAGTTCTGCTTCTTCCCAGTCCTTTTCGAGTGCCAAAAAAATTTGCTTGTCTATGTTGGATTGTTATCTAATAATTTTCTGTGCTCGAAATAAAACTAAACTAAACTAAACTAAACTAAATTAAACTAAACTAAACTACCGTAAACTAAACTAAACTGAGTATTAACAGAACATTAACTCTATGGATAAGACAAAAAAAAGGACCGTTTTAGTCCCAGGTTTAGCTCAGAGAAGAGTCCTACATTTATTATTCACAGGTGGGAGTTTGCAGAGAATTGATGATGAGCTGAGGTTTAAGTGTATGTTTCCACTCCAGGTGACCTTGGTGAGGAACTACACTCGCAGCTGTCTGAAGAGGGATTGGCTGAGAGGACGCTACAGCAACGTGACATCGGCCAATGAGCTGAGCGGCAGGAGGATGACACCGCTGGACGCCGAGACGTGGGGCGAGATCCTGCAGGCGGAGCTGGACCGATGATCATGTTTTAGACTTTTATTCACAGCACATCGAGCACTTCATGCAACTGAGTTTTAATTTTAATATATATTTTATACTTTATTAATACTTTACTTTGAATACAATCTCCTGTATATATCTTATATAAAAAAAATATGTAAATTAAATAAGATAATGGAAAAGAAAGAAAAGAGCTGGAAATCAATAATGGCTGAATTTGTGATGTAAATATGACTCGCATGCATTAAATGCGACTTTTGTAAAGCTCATTATGTTTGATTTACTAATGATGTGTATGAAGCCTTTTCAGTTCTAAGGTTTTAAATAGTGACAAATTTACATTGACATTTTCACTCTACAGGGCCTTGTGCAAAAAAACAGAGGTGTCAAAAGTATTCACATTCATTCCTTGAGTAGAAGTATAGAAACTATGGTTTAAATAGACTTCTGTAAAAGTTGAAGTATCAACTCAAGCTTTTTACTCAAGTAAAAGTGTAAAAGTATTGGTTTCAAAACTACTAAAAGTATAAAAGTAAAGGTAAGGAGAAAAAATGGCATTAGGACAAAAGGATAAGTGGTGCCACAGGGGCCTATAGTGCACTATCTCACCTCCCCAAAAACCTTTTTTCTTAAGGCCAAAATGACTATAATGTTAATATTAAAATGTTAATGTTGAAACATTTGGGATGCACTAGTCTACCTGTTTCAGCTCATATATGCCCTTTGAAAATGATTGCTTTTAAGTCCAATGTAAATGTATTAAAGAATCATATATGTGTACCACTGAGCATTAACGTGTTTCATGGAGCTGAAGATATGATGACGAGTTGAATGTAAGTATTTTAATAGTGCAAAAAGTCAGATGTGATAGATCATGTACAAACCAATAGGGTGTTAGAATGGTATATGTTTATACTTCTCATCCAACCACAATCAAATACACTCTATCTGGATGGCCTTTTTTATTTGAATGATGACAAACCGGAATGAAAACAAGCCAAAATGAAATAGTAACAAGGGCATTTTTAAGATGTAAGGAGTATAAAGTTAAAAGTCAGCTAAAAATAATTACTCCATAATAGATAACCAAAATTTCTACCTAAGTAAGGTAACAAAGTACATTATGACACCTATTACATGATACCTCTGCAAAAAAAACAAAACAAAAAAACTATGAACAAATTTGCTCTTGTTTTTGTTTCTGTCCTATACATTCTCTTATTTTTATCATACCTATAGTTTTGTGGAATTCATCAATGCTCTCATTTTTGCTTTTACTCCAGGTAAGAAAAAATTGTACGAGTGGTCGATTGTATTTTATGAAGATAAGAGAAAAGAATCACAGCCCAGGAAGGAACACTAGAACAAATTTTATTTCACTTATTATTTATTTCAAGCTTGTGCACTCCATTCTCAATAATGATTATATACATTTCATTATATGTACTCAGATATACAAAAGAATTTGCTGTAAAATATATACATAAAGAATTTTACACAATATACATAAATATACACTGAGAATTATACTAGGAGATATTAGTTGTAAACGTGTAGACAATATACACACTGTAATACATGAATATACATGGTAACTTACTATTAATATACAACTCTAGCAGCCCAAAAGGAAGTGAGAAGAAGTAAAACTTATTTACTTCCACCCCAATTTCACTACTTAATCCTGTATGATTGCAATTTTATCAGAGAAATTAGCTGTAAACATGCACAAGTATACTAAAACTAACTAAATATAAATCTGATTAACATCATTTTATGTTTTAGAGGAATTTCTACGACTGACTATTACATTTATGGTTGATACACATTTTATATGTCAATAGAATGAATTGGAACATCTGACTAGATACCTTCATTCATCCTTATTCATCAGGGTCACAGAGTTAAGGTGTTCTCTGTCCAGGGGCTAACTTATCGGAAGCTTTTTTTCTCACATCTTTTATCAGTTTATGTGATGTCCACCTAGAGAATAATAATCAGTATCAGAAACACATACAGTATCTCACAAAAGTGAGTACACCCCTCACATTTCAGCAAATATTTAATTATATCTTCTCATGGGACAACACTGAGGAAATGACACTTTGATCCAGTGTACAGTAGTCAGTGTACAGCTGGTATAACAGTGTACATTTACTGTCCCCTCAAAATAACACAGACATTAATGTTTAAACCACTGGCAACAAAAGTGAGTACATCCCTAAGTGAAAATGTCCAAATTGAGCCCAAAGCGTCAATGTTTTGTTTCCATCATTATTTCCATCACTGCCTGAACCTTCTTGGGCATGGAGTTCACCAAACTTCACATGTTGAACTGAAATCCTCGTCCACTCCTCCATGATGACATCACTGGTGGAGCTGGTGGATGTTAGAGACCCTGTGCACCTCCACCTTCCATCTGAGGATGCCCCCCCCCTCCCCCCCAGATGCTCAATGGGGTATCGGTCTGGAGTCATGCTCAGCCACTCCATCACCTTTACCTCCAGCTTCTTTACCAAGGTAATGGTGGTCTTGGAGGAGTGTTTGGGGTCCTGAATGATTTTTTTTTTTTTTTTTAAATATGGATGAGTTATAAAAATGCATTATATATGTTTTACTTTTTATCAATGTTTGTTTTTAGTTTATAGCAAATTAATGCTTTTTGTTTTTAGCAATGCCTGCTTTATATTAATAATAACACCAGTCTGCCCAGGGACTACAGGTGGAAATTAGCACTTGTACAATGCATCCTTCCCGTTTAAAGTCAGTGTATATTGTGCATTGTCCCTGTTTAAATAAATAAATAAATGAAATGAAATCATGTTGGAATACTGCCCCGTGGCCCAGTTTCTGATGGGAAGGGCTCGTGCTCTGCGTCAGTATGTCACAGCACATGTTGGCATTCATGGTTCCATTAATGAACTGTAGCTCTCCAGTGCCAGCAGCTAATACATGTGTTCAAAAGTAGATTTACTGTGTAAACCAGGGGTGGTAATATCATTTTAGTTCAGGTTCCAATTAGTGTATCCTAGTGGTGATATGTGGTTATAATGCAGTTGAAAACTGACTTGGATACTAAACCCCATCAAAAATAATTTCCCCAGCCACCATTGACACATTATGATCTCAAGTGGGTCAGACCAGTAAAATAATAACATAATAACCTTTCAATAATGACAACCATTAAAACATCCTATGCCTCTTTATCCTGTTATCACTGAGCTATGAATAATTTAGGACATGGTGATTTTTGTTCAATGTTTGAATATACACCTTTTACAGTGTAACTTTACTTAAATAAACTGGTCATGGCTCCAGACTTTCAAATCTGAGTTGAAAAACTAATCTGTAACTTAAAGAAATAACAAATTCCTTGTATTTGACAGGGGTAAGAATAATTTTGGCCTTAAGTGTATATACACTACCAGTCAAAAGTTTGAAACCACTATTTTTTCTTTATTTTCAAGACTTTTTACATTGTAGATTCTCACTGAAGCTATCAAAACAACAAATGAACACATATGGAATTATGTAGTTAAAAAAGTGTGACATAAGTCACAACATGTTTTATAGTTTAGATTCTTCAGAATGGCCACTCTTTGCTTTGATAATTGCTTTGCAAATTCTTGGCATTTTCTGGATGAGCTTCATGAGGTAGTCACCTGAAATATTTTCCAACAGTCTTGAAGGAGTTCCCAGTGATGCTGAGCACTTGTTGGCCATCTGTGGCCCATCTCATGTCATTGAAATGAGAAGGTGTTTCCAA
>JAPTGZ010000001.1:37780792-37792129 GCA_029814645.1 Fowleria isostigma | reverse complement strand
GGTGGGAGGAAACCGGAGTACCCGGAGAAAACCCACGCAGACACAGGGAGAACATGCAAACTCCACACAGAAAGGTCTCACCCATTGACTGGTTTTAGAGTCAAACCCAGGATCTTCTTGCTGTGAGGCACGAGTGCTAACCACTACACCACCGTGTCGCCCCCTAATAACTACAAAATAATTCAAATAGATTCATAGATTGAACAGACTGGTATGCTGAACAAGAGATTTTGGACAATTCCATGCTCCCAACTTTGTGGGAGGGAACAGTTTGGGGATGGCCCCTTCCTGTTCCAGCATGACTGTGCACCAGTGGACAAAGTAAGGCCCATAAAGACATGGATAACAGAGTTTGGTGTGGACAAACTAACCTCAAACCCATAGAACACATTTGGTAGAATTAGAGCAGAGACTGAGAGCCAGGCCTTCACATCCAACATCAGCATGGGATCTACAAATGCACTTCTGGAGGAATGGTCAACAGTTCCCATAGACCAGGGGTAGGCAACTCCAGTCCTAGAGAGCCGATGTCCTGCATACTTTAGATATCTCCCTCTTCCAGTACACCTGGATTAATTAATGAACAGCTCATCATCAGCTCTGCAGAAGCCTGATAACGATGTAACAGCTTCAGTGTGGAAGAGGGAAACATCTAAAACATGCAGGACACCGGCTCTCTAGGACCGGAGTTGCCTACCCCTGCCATAGACACACTCCTAAACCTTGTGGAAAGCCTTCCCTAAAGAGTTGAAGCTGTCACAGATGCAAAGGGTGGACTGATGTCATATTAAACCTATGGATTAAGAATAGGATGGACCTTAAGTTTATATGTGAGTCAAGGCAGGTGAGACAATAACATAGTGCATCTTCAAAGGAAATACATCAACAATAACAGGATACAGCAATGATATTATCTGTAAGATTTCTTCAAACACTTCTTTTTACTACATTTTATTTTCTTTTAGTTATGTATTAATATGTGGTACATTCACATGTATATTTGCCTACTTAACCCTAGAACACTATCGCTAAAATTAGTCCCATTGGTTAACCATGTTAAACGGGTGAAAATCACCTGGCGATAGTGTTCTGGGGTTAAAATGATCTAAAATGTTATTTTTATGTCTGAACATCCCTGCTTAGACTGTTGCCTCTGCGACCCAGCCCTGGATAAACAGCAGACAATGCAAGAATGGACCTTCACTTTTTTTCTGTCTACAGTGCTCTGACTGTTACAGAAACAATTGGTTTTTTTGGGTTTTTTTTTTGCAAATGATGAATTGAAGCAGTAAGTGATGGCAGATATTGCATTGAGGTTGATTTCAAAATTCAGTTTGAAATGACTACTGTAAACACACAGGTTTACAGTAGTCATTTCACCCATAATATAAAAAAAATCCTGACATGTAAAAGCAGGCCTCCTTTTTTCTGTGTTTTTACTTTATTTTAGTAAATAAGTAAATGAATAAATCATATTTATACGCCTAGATTTCTCTCATGTTGAGTCCATGTTGTGACAGAAGTAACCTACATATACCGCTTTTTATTCATTTTTTTTATACAGTGGGTTAAACCAAAGGGCCCAGATGAAAAGTAATATTTTATTGTTATTAAAGTACTTAAATCTCAAAATCATTGACTTTATTCAAAATATATCAATACTTAATTTTTGAAAATTATTTTTTCCCCTCAAAACTTTTTCTGTATCATTATGACTTTTTGTACCATGCTCATTTTCATACTTTATAACCTGCTTTGTTTATTTATGTATTTTAAATATTACTACTTTTTTAACTACTTTGGAAAAATGATAACTTTCCCTCTGATCCTGTTCTTCTCATGATGCCTCCTCCACGTCCTCCGGCCTTCCTGTCACATTGTCTTGGATTCTAAAGCCCGTCCTGTGTTTTGGTGTCTGGACTAAAAGCGACATGACGGGTCCGTGGACCGAGGCCCGGGTGGACGTGTTGGATGGACCGACTCCAGCTCGTCCATAATGGATGCAGCAGAGTGAGGCGGGGTCGACCGGAGTTCAGGTGGATTCTCGGGTAACTTCATTTCACCTGCAGTAACGTGTGGACGACAGCGGGAAGACGATCTGCTGTAAACACTTTCAGCCATGTTTTTACGGGTGTCGGGTGAATCTCACAACCTGAGCTCTGTCTTTACCGTCTGCAGATCTGGGTTTCTGCCCAGTCAACAATTACATGTCCTACTTTAACGTACGTCACCACCACCATACTACTACTTCTCATCATACTACAGTTTATAAACAAAACTAGCCTGTCCAGCCGTCCTGTTCCCTCAGTGTATTCAATACTGGGAAAACTGGTCTGGAACTGCTCCATTCACTGTGAAATATGTCTGATCTATTTTATACCGGGCCAATCTCAAGTCTTGGGGGCGAGTGTTTCACAGTGCATCATACACACCCACTTCTTTTTGTTGTGAGTCAAAGTCAGTTCCAAGTTCACAAATCTCTTTACAACTGTTGTTGTTTGATCAAAAAATAAGAGTGGAATTACAGATTACACCCTGTATTCTTAAGTTTCTCTGACAAAAGCATCATGTCTGTCGTATCTGTGATTGGTTTACTCAGCACCTGTTAGTCCCGCCTTCATATTTGAATTCAAGTCCTGCAATTTCAGACCATTTTCTCACTGAATACACTGAGGAAACAGGATGGCAGGCCAAACTAGAACTATACTAGAGCCTCCTGATGAGCAGAGTATTTTACAGAATCCAGGGAGTATAAAATATGATAAAAGGACATAAAGGACAAAACCAGCACAAAAACACAATAAAAACAGTGTTAACCCTTTCGTGCATGATGTCGTCGTTCATCACCAATTTTTCATCAAATCTGTAAAACCCGAGCGATAGCCTCACTATCAAGAATCCATAAGTCTTGCTGTGATTATGCACCTGAGTTACTCCTCTCATGGAGAACAGTTTTCGAAGTGTACTCCACCACGAAGGCTGGATTTATAGTCTCGCGGATGTTATGCGTCACTACCTGCGCTGTCACTTCAGACAGCGGCACAGAGGCCCGCACAGCCTTGACGTGCACCTCCTCCAGATTTTAACGACGCAGCATGGCAACGCAGACACTGCCTCCTGGTTGGACAATTTATGATCATGTGACACCAGGACTATACAGATCAAATGTTGTGGAGCTCCGCTGTATATAGTTCATTACGTTGTGTTCTTGTCTGTTTCTGTTTTCTCCTGATAAACCTGTGTGGTTATATACATTAATAAACTCATGAAACTTCACTAAACTGTGCCTTTATTTAATTAGAACAATCATTAACTATTAGATTTCAGTATTCCCCATCGGTCATCCTATTTTCGTTCAGCGCCACGGTCCATCTCCTGCATTGTCTCTTTCTCTGTCGTTTATCCTGTAACACTTTAAAAAACTATATGTTCATTGGCCTCTATAAGCTCACGAAGACACTGCTCCATGTCGGTCCCTATTAAACCAGGAAATGCCAACCAGAAGATATCAAAACCATGGAAACAACACTACAGAGTGGGATTTCATCTTTAAAACCAGTCGATACCAGCGCTTCTGCCACCTTCCAGCTTGGAGAGAAACTACAACATTTTATCAAAACGCCGCCGCCATAGTATGCTGGAATGCGAGGGCGTACTGTGGCAGCATTAGATATAGTGTACCGATGCAACACAGAGCTACACGACTATAAATCCAGTTTAACAGTCCATTTGTTTAAAATACCAGACTGAAACCTAATCCAAACAGTCATTCAGGTTTTTTCGGAATTCCATGCAGCCGCAATAGTGAGAAGCAATGATGCCAATTCCATGTTTGTTGCTCTATATATACAGTGCTGTGCTAGTTACTGAAAAAAGTAACTAGTTACCATTACTAGTTACTTCAATCAAAGGTAACTCCGCTACTTTGTTGATTACTTGCACCAGAAAGTAATGCGTTACTGTTAGCTTCATGTCGGTTACTATTAAACCAGGAAATGCCAACCAGAAGATATCAAAACCATGGAAACAACACTACAAAGTGGGATTTCATCTTTAAAACCAGTCAATACCAGCGCTTCTGCCACCTTCCAGCTTGGAGAGAAACTACAACACTTTATCAAAGCGTCACCTCCATAGTATGCTGGAATGCGAGGGCGTACTGTGGCGGTGTTAGATACAGCGTACCGATGCGACACAGAGCTACATGACTATAAATCCAGTTTAACAGTCCATTTGTTAACATTACCAGACCGAAATTCAAACAGTCATTCAGGTTTTTTCGGAATTCCATGCAGCCGCAATAGTGAGAAGCAATGACGCCAATTCCATGTCTGTTGCTGCTACAAAGATACTGCAGCTGCTTCAAAGTTATTCATGGTGAGGAGAGTGATTCAGGTGCATAATCACGGACAGACTAACGGATTTGTGATACCAAGGCTAGCACTCGGGTTTTACAGATTTGATGAAACATTGGTGATGAAAGTCATATGTAGCTTTAAGTTCATTTTCCAAAGGGTTATAACGGTGATATTCTCCAAACCACATGGAGGTAGTCTCTATAGACCCTAAGAACTACAATCAAAAAAGTACCATCTTAGTTTTAGAACATGGACTGCCCTATGATCTGATAGTTACCCTCTTCAGACTCAGCTATCTGTCCAGAGTTTTACAACTTTATACAAAAAACCAACCAAACAAAAAAACCTGTCCATAACAAAGGACATTACATAATAATAATTTAAAAAAAAACATCTAGAAAAACTTTTGAATCATGATGTTTCAGATATATGCAATTATTTAATTATAAAAAGCCAAAACTTGTACTTTTCTTGGTCTCAGAAGGTTAAATATCTTCTTAATAAAACTATATTTAAAAAAAAATGTATTTCAACTTTAGTCTAATTTTGAGTAATAAAAACGATCTAAAAAAATTTAGATTTTTTTTTCATAATTCATGCATGAAAGGGTTAAATGACATAAAAGATGAAACACAATGACAATTGAGTCTAAGACAAAACATCAAGATCAAAAAACTAAATAAAAATGATGAAAAAGAAAAAAACAGGATGTAAAAAAATGAAGACAAAAGATGAAAAAAAAAAAGAGTCCAAAATCATGTTAAAAGAGAAAACAGGTTTAAGGTATAAAAGACAAATTATGTTCATAAAAAAATAAGATAAAAAGATGTGAAAGATGACAAAAATATGACAAAAATGAATGAAAAAAGTGTAAAAGACAAAAACCAAAATGAACATAATGCAAAAGATAAAAACACGATGTTAACAAGCTAAGACAGAAAACCAACTGGAATGGATTAAATTTCATCAAACAATTGAACAGGAAACAATGTCAAGAAAAGAGAGAACATGTAGAAAAGATGAAAAACGTGAGAAAACGGCTGTAGTTCCAGTTCAAATCTCACGTGTCTTTAAACGAAGCTCAGATACGGTTTAATCAAACTGGTTTAAGGTCTAGTTTTACCGTTTTTATCAGCGTGTTGTCGGTTTGTTTTGTCCTTTTGTCGTTTCAGAAGAGACGTAAGTACAATATATGTTTAATCAAGATTAAAATAAATAGGACCTTTGTGCGTTTGTATCTATAATTAAAATCTCCTTCCCCTTTGCCAGTGACATGTCCTTTACAAATGGCGTAAAGTGAATCCTGGAGCGGCGTGATTGGCTGGGCTCCGGTTACACACCTGTCTGCTGATAACGGGGCTCGGTTTACCTGGGCCCGTATCTGCAGCATCAGCAGCGTTCATGAAGAGGCTGACGGGGCGACGGCGGATGACCGCACATCGACAGCTGAGACACCACCCCACGCCCACTCCAACGGGGACGCCGAGACGGAAATGAAGCCAACAGGTTTGACCGTTGACTGACGGACGACGCATCCACGGCAACACAGAGAAAACTTAAAGACAGGAAACAGAAAAAAGATCATTAAAGGGGTGATAGTATGTTAAACCCACTTGTCTTAGCCTTTGGCGCAGTTATTTGTGGATCCTAATAGTTGATAAAATTTGAGTTTGAACCTCCAGATGTTGCAGATCTATCTTTATTTTTTAAATTCTTTTTTATTATTATTTATTCTTTTATTTTTTATTTATCTTTAAATTTATTACTAAAAATTTTGTACTCTCCTTTTCTGCACTGTCCTATAATGTGAGCTGCAACACTTGGAATTTCCCCATTGTGGGACAAATAAAGGATCTCTATTTTCATTTTGGATGAAATCGAGTGGATTTCTACAACCTGTTTTAATTTCTTCTTAGTTTGTTTCGTTCTCTCAGTAGTTGCGTAGCTACATTTGTACATACAAGGTCAAGACTTCCGACTAACATTTCTCGGAGTACAACATCCACAGTGGTGGTTGTAGTCCATACAGCTAATTCCTGATTCAGTTTGAAACACATCTGAAGCATATTTACACCTAATATTTCTACACATCTGTCCATTAAAGACATGTCTAGACCTGTAACACCTTAACTGGCTGATCTGATTATGATTTTAATGCATTTGTAGAGATTCCCAGGTTCACTATTTGAACTTAAGAGTGACTGTGGTAAAGTTAGTATCAGAAGTCTTGGTTCTTACCGGTTCTTTGTCGCTGTCCAGTTGTTCCAGGTCAGACTCTGGTTCAGACCTATGAGGCTGAAGGACACAGGTTGCCGTTGTTACCATTATTAATCATGAATAATATTTTTTCATTATAGCTAGATCAGTGTACTGTATTCTGAAAACTACAAAGATGGCTGAACAGCACAGTCAACATCCTGAAAGACCGGTGTGTGAAGTGATTCATTGTATTTAAAGGGCCAGCACTCAGAACCATCTGTCTACTGTCATTAGTCATAAATGGACTTGAAGATGGACCTGTGGAGTTGAACTAATGAAGGATTCAGACCCAAACATAGCATTTACAGTTTATGTAGACCACAAGAAAATGTTTTAAAATGAAAAATTCCATTCTGAAAAAGCAAAATATCACTCCTTTTAAAAAAACCCAACACAAACCGACAACATGGACGTGAGACAAGAAAATAAACACAAACCAAATCTGACTGCTACTAATACTACTTAGACTACAAATACTACTACAACTACTACTACTTCTATTAATACTAATACTACTAGAACTACTAGTACTACTACTACGACCAGAGGTGTCAAAAGTATTTACATTCATTCCTCAGGTAGAAGAATAAATACCTGGTTTAAAAAGACTTCTGTAGAAGTTGAAGTAAAAAGTTGGATTAAAAAGCTCAAGCTTTTTACTCCAGTAAGTGTAAAAGTACTGGTTTCAAAATAGAACTGCACAATATATTGTTGGAGCATCATCATCGGAATGTACATGTGTACAATAATCACATTGCAGGTCATGCAATGTAGGAGGTAAATGAACTCAACATGTTCTCAAGTCATTTCAAAGGTACCTGACACACACACTGTGCACAGCGATCCACCAATCACAATCGTTTTAATGAGTTTGGAATGAGCCGCTAGTAACACCACCAAAAAGTGAACAGACAAGAGAAAATCTCCTAAAACGAAGACTTCCAGGCTGTGTTGGGTCCAACAGGTGGCGCTGTAGGCGACGTTACACAGGACTAATAAAAAGAGAAGCAGAGCATTGTGTTGTTTTGTATCCAATGAAAATGGATGTGATGTGTTTTTTAATAAAACAGAAGAAAGACTTCGTCTCCACATTAATCATCACCTTTGAGATAAAGTCAAACTTTATCTGAACATCAGTAAGATGCTTTGATCAGCTGATCAGTCATGTTCATCAGAATTTATTCAAGAAAGTGTTTCCATTTCCTTTTTGTGCATTTACAAACCACCTTAAATGAGGAAAAAAAAAAAAGTCATAAAATGCAGTTTTCCTCAAATGAGGGCAGCCATGGCTGAGACGGTTGGAGACTCGGCTAGTGACTGAGAGGTTGCTAGTTCAATTCCATGGACTGGTGGAGAGTTGTTGGCCGATGTGCCCTTGATCAAGGCACTTAATCTCCCCATTTGCTCCATGGACGCCTGATATGGGTAGCCCACTGCTCCTAGCATGCAGTGTGTGATGCTTGATCTAGTGATGGGTTAAAGGCAGAAGACACATTTCGGTGTGTGGTGCATGTTTATATGTGATAATAACTACTACTAAACAATAAAGATCCTATTAAATTCTGTATTTCCACAAAAACTTTATGTACAAAATTCCAAAACACAGTGATTATGGACACACACCCACTGACACAGACTTCTTCCATGATTCTCTGCAGCTTTTTTTAATTTATAAAAATAGTTAAAGACAAATGATTCTCCAGAGAAACAAACACATCCATTAAATCCAATAATAAAGATCAACAGCATTCACTTTATTGATGAAACACATGGATTAAAGTGCAAAAACTACAGAAAATAAAAACAGAACTCGGACATCCTCAGTCTTAAAAACTCTTAAAAATATAATCTTTGAAAATGTAATCTTCATTTAATGGTGCAAATCCTTGTCATCGGTTCTGCTGTAAATTATGATGGTGTTAGTGGAGTTTAACACAACAGATTTCTGCAGGTGAAAACAAAATATTGAGTTTTTACATCGTTTTACTTCATTTATCCAAAGACATTGGATCTAATTAGTGAAAAAGACCAGTTTCATTAATCATGTCCTAATCTTTACAAACTAAACCGATTCATCTTTTATTTTCTCACCTGAAATGTGATTTGGTAAAAAAATTTAAAATAAAATAAAAATTATATAAACAGAAAAAAAAACCAAATAACATGGAATGTGTAAAAGCACTGTTTTTGTCAGTACAATGCCACAGACATTGAAATACAAACTTATGTGATTTTGGTTATCAAGAAAACAACAAAAAATGGATAGATATTAGCTCTTAAAATAAACTCTTGTGAGCTATTTTTGTTATCATATTTGACCAAATGTCTTTAGTTGTACCAGACATTAAAATGAACAAGTCTGAGTGTCTGTTAACCATCCAGATTAAAAAGAATTTAAAAAACAGACACAATTTAGAAACTCGTCTCACATTGAAAACCGTCTGGATGCCGGTACAAAGTCATGTTCTCCGTTAATGCTCAATGTGATGTGCCTCTAACAGTCGTCAGACCGGTGTTCATTGATAACTGAAGAATCTGGACTCCACCTTTAGAACCACTTTTCATTTCCTCATTATAAAGAACTTTAAAGGGCCCCGCCACACAAAACCATTTTTACTTGTATTTTTTGACACATTTTTGGTCGATAGGTGCTTGTGTTATATAGTAAATATAAAACTGGGAGATGAATATGAATTTGAAAATGAACCGTTGCCGCCTCTATCTGCTGCTGACACTGAAAAGTAGGTGGAGAAATCAGGTCATTCAGAAAAGCTGCCCAGTGTGACGTAGTACTGGCTGAGTTCATGACTATTCACCAGCTCGCTCAGGTGAGGCCACACCCACAGCGTTCATCTGGCTCAGTGACCGTTTTTGTATACAGACAGGATGGATGAATGTCAGTGTTCTTGTGCGCTATGCTCCAATAGAACTTGAACAATGCAGAGAGTTCACAGAACGGTTGGTGTTTGTTATGTGTTGTGTGGTGGTGGATGTGAGAATCTGTGCACGTGGCCAACGCATATGCTGTCGTGAATGCTGGCGGTGCATGTGTATGTGTATGTGCTGAGGAAAGGAGACCGTGACCGGAGCAAATGGTTGATCTACGTCTGGAGTAAGTCCAGTTAACTGGGGTGTATAGTCCAAGAATAAAGCCCCTCTTCAGTCCAAACCCAGTACTTGTGTCCCCCATTCTCTGACCAGCGTGGACTTTTTGGGGGTTAACCCCGGAGGAGCAGCCCTGGAGGAAAACTACTTCCTCCCCTACACCCCCAACTACAGTTAGAACAAAGCTGGATGTTGGATCCTGGAGCAGTACAATCATTTCAGTCTACGACCACTGCTCAGAGTGTAAATAAAACAAGTCAAATCCAGGAAGTGCTATGTACACTGACTAGCTCTTAGCCAATCAAAGTCAAGCAGATTAGCATATGTTGAATATTCATAAAACTGGCTCATATCAAGCTGAGTTTTCCAGCAGGCTGTCTATACCACTAAAAATGGATGGAAACTTGGTAACCAAGGCGTTGTTCCACAAAAAATGTTAGAGTCCATGATAGAACTTTAGATAGTAGCACAAAAGTAATGAAATACGTGTGGCAGGGGACCTTTAAATGTTTAGAATGAAGGAAAACAAAATCTGCAGCTGGTATTTACTACAAATTGTAAAGAGCGGCTTCTATAAAGATGGTCTGAAACACCAGGAGTCATAACTTTTAAAAGCACGAGCCTTTTCCATCGCCAACCCCTGATGTTTTCTATTGGCCCAAAAAAAAGCCGTTTTTCATCCACACAACTCATTCTGAAGCATCTCTCAGGTATCACAGATTAAATATTAACCTCACTGTTCACTTCTGCACCTGACAACAGCTTCAGGAATCTACTAAAAAACACTGAATCTGAATATAATAAGATGATTTCAACATTTTAATAAAACACTAGAAACACACTGTACTCTATCAATAAGTGACTGAAGAAGTGCAGCTGTTGATGAAGTCTGGCGGTGAAGCAGTTCAGGTCCATTTTGTGTCTGGTTTTCTCGTCCTTGACAGGTTTTCGCTTTTCACGTTGGGGCTTGGACGTTGTGTGTCGCCTGAAGACGCCGTCGTCTCCTCTCCATCGCCTGCTGCTTCTTAAGCTCGATCTCTGCCGCTGAACATTTACCTGCGACTGCAGAGACGTCAAGAGGAAGTAAAAGGTTAAATTCAATGGTGTTAAAGCAGACGACAGGGGCCTTTACACACCGGGGCATCGTCTGTTTTTATCAGAACATGAACGTTTTTCTAAATGAAGTTAACCAGTCACATGGTTGGTTCAGGGTTTTTGTGTTTATTTTCTGTTCAAACCCTAGTGTGAAAAGTCCTTAATGCTTCAGGACAGCAACAATAACTAGTGTGAAAATATCAATATAGCAATATATCGCGATACTTTGACCTCCAATATAATATCAACATTTTAACCCTTATTATCAATTTCTTTGAAAAACAAAAATAAGTTCTTTGCAACATTAGTTTAATTCACTGTAGTGTAAGTGACAAAGTTGATGCATTTTATGTTTAATACACTTTATGTTTTGATGCACTTTATGGTAAGTGTATGCAGGGGTTTTTCTAGAAAAATTCAGTATGAGGGCGCACCTGTCATCCCCCCGCTCGGTTGCTTCGGCCCTCCCACTCGGTCGCTTCGCTTCGCTCGCCCCCCCCCGGTCGCTTCGCTTCGCTTC
>JAPTGZ010000001.1:37750636-37764703 GCA_029814645.1 Fowleria isostigma | reverse complement strand
ATTGCCTACTTGTCACATTTACGTCCTTTTCCATTTAAAAAAAATCTGCAAATAAAAATGTGATTTCCATCTTTCCATCTTTTAATATGAAATCACTACATGTTCTCATAACGCATCAACACTTGACCAGGAAGTATGTTTAAGGATGGCAATGTCAGATAGACATCTAGATAATGCCATAGTTATGGTTTGGATTAGGAGTAAAAGCAAAAGAGTCAGTGGTAGGTGAGAGGATAGCACTGGTCTACAAGTACAAACATCCAGGATAAAAGAAAACTTTAGTAAGTCTGAGTCACTACTAAATATACATTTAGTCCAAATGCTGGTTGGCTGTAGTTTCACAGATATAGTCTTGGGTCAAAATACTGAATTAATGCAAATTAATGATCGACCTCAAAACCTTTGGTACATTTACATGTACAGCTTAGTGGAACTACAACCATATTTGATTTAGTCTTTGTTTTTGGTTGTTGATTTTAGTTTCATATGTATAAAAATCCACACAATATCAAAAAAGGAGAAGAATATTGGGAAAACTGGATGTCATATTACAACCTGGAGAAATGCTGATGCTTTTGTTTTGGTTTATCTTCATTAAATTTAGTTAATAAAGACATCCCATTTATTTTTATTTATTTTTGGACTTAATTGATCATTAAGGATTCCAACAAAAACACTTGAAAATAACATGGTCTTGCACACCCTGATGTAACTCATCTAATTTTCAATTTATACATTGTTTTGCTAGCTTAACCGTACATACTGGCAAACTTCCTGTCTGTCTTTTTTGTTGTTTCTGTTGTAAAAAAAAAGAAAAATTAAGTATTAAAAAAAAAATCCACACAATAACAGTAACTGATGAGTCCTTCCTGAGTTTTTTTTTTTTTTATCATGTTTTAAAGGTGGAGTCTTGATTTATAGACATTTATGATATGACGACTTAACAAATAATGAACCATTAATGGACCTTATTTTACCTGTATTTCTCTTTTATTTTCATGTCAAATTTGTTCCTTGTGGTTTTGATTCTCATTTTGTGTTCCTGAGACCTACTCTTTCCTTTATATTTCCATTAAAGTGTTTAGTTTCTGTGAAATACACTGGCCCTGAAGTGCAGACAAGCTTGAAACAACATGGAACACAATGGGTTTTATATGATCTTCATTAAGGCCGTGTTAGGCCACATGTGGAAGTGATGGCTCGGGAAGCAAAGTGGATCCTCAGGAGTCTCTTTTCAATGATCCACCAACATCAGGGCAGAAGGAGGATGATAAAACAAACAGATGATCCCCTTATTTTACCTAGAAAAGGGTTGAACTAAAACTATCAAATGGTTGTCGCAGTGTCTGAAGCTCTTTGCCGGTTCGTGCTGGAGTGTCTTGCTGCTGTGGTGGGATATTGAGTTTCACAAGAACTGGCTCCGTTGTTGTGGGCGCCGAGTCATTCCCTAATGGCTCTGAGATTAAACGGCGCAAGACACACATCTGATGATGTAAAGAGGAGGACACTCTGGATTTGGAAGAGCCTTGGGTAATGCATGTAAACATTTATTTTATCTGTTTTCTCTCTGAAGCTGAAAAGCCCACAGGAATGCTTTCATTAGTGGACGGGGCTGTCGACACGTTGGGCCTGTGACAAACAGCATCAGCGAATACAGGCCTCAACAGGAAATCAAACCAACTGCAGTCGCCTCAGTCGTCCTGGGCTGACGGGACCATTTGGCTCACATTAGTAACTGTCTTCTGCGCCAAAACATTGTTAGATTTATGGACGAGCTTTCCCGGAACGTCGGGAGCTGAAATCCTGAGATTGTTTCATAATTGACATAATTGGGATCATTTTGGCCTGAGTTTAATATTACAGTTTGTCTCAGTCGTTGTGGTACATTTCTCAAGCCTGGCCAGTCATTCCATTCACTCAATATATTCAGTAATGAGGAAAAGGTCTGGAACTGCTCCATTCACTGTGGATTATGCTCGATCTATATTATACCGGGCCTATCACAAGCCTTGGGGTTGGGTGTTTCGCAATGTATCACATGCACAGACTTCTTTTTGTCACGAGTCAAAGTCAGTTCCAAGTCCGCAAATCTCTTTAAAACTGTTGTCGGTTGTTTGATTCAAAAATAAGGATTGAATTACAGATTAAACAATGTATTCTTAAATTGATCTATTAAAAGTGTCACGTCTATCTTATCTGTGATTGGTTTTCTTGGTACCTGTTAGTCCCGCCTTTATATTTGTACATATTTATACTTCCTATTTTTTTCAAGCCCCAAGAGTCCAGACTGTTTCCTCAGTACTGAATAAGTTCACTGAAAAAACTGGATGGCTGGACAGGCTAACATTTCCTCAGGTCAGAATTGAAATTCTCAAAACTACTTGTTCAATCTTCACATCAAAAAAGCAGTTTCTCATTTCTCTGAACAAGTTGCATATGCTTTGGTCCATCCATGTAAATGCTTATGTACAATTCCCTGCTCTTTCCTACTTTATCGATTGCATTTATAATTTTGATAAAAATGCATTATAATGGCTCTGTGTGGAATAGTCTCAGCCCCAATTACATTTAGGCATTAGTTCATTGCATAAGTCCTTACATGCAAAATGGTTGAACATGTTCTCATAATTTGTCAAACATATTCCTATACATCTCCATTAGACTTTTTTTTTTTTTTTTTTAAATCTGTCCTGAATTGGTAAATTGCTCCCAGGTGAATCTGAACTTTCTGTAATGAAGGGAAATGTGTGAAGCATTAGGTCAACCAATATTTAACCAGTTTTTGCTAAGGAGGTTGTCTTATGTTCACATTTCTACTTTTGTTTTTTTTTTTTGTGGTGCTATGCAGTGCTGTCTTTTCCTTTCTGTATCACAATGACATGGTCTGTCAACAAATGACAGTACAAACAGTAAGAGCATAAATGTGAATCTTGTCCAGTCTCCAACGTACACAAAGGTGTAACTCACAATTTACAATAATTTTCACCCGAACTTTAGCCATAGTTTCCATCAGAAAATCCCTCCAGAGTACACTGTTATCTTGACAACACGACTAAGCAATTTGACTGTGTGATTCGTACACAATGACATGAGGACTTGTCATTCTGATGCACTGACATGTTGACATGAACTAAGAATTCTGAGCAAGAGACTGGATTTTGTGTGTAATCCATGGTGTTTTGCTATCTGTATGAATTTTTTTTTGAGAAATGCATTTACTATTTTGTAAATGTTGAGGATGATACAAGAAATGCACCAAAGCGACTGAGAAAAACTGTAAAACCACTTCAACGATTCGTCCATCTGATAACTTTTACAGTCGAAATCTGAAGACGTTGGAGTTCCCAAACGTACAACAACACATAATGACCTGACATGATGTTATATTACCATATTTTTCAGACTATAAGTTGCACCTTTTTTCATAGTTTCACTAGTCCTGCGACTCATACTCTGGTGCGACTTATATATGTTAAAATATATAATTTCACATGTTCTTAAATGCTTTGTCAGGAAAATTGTCCTGTTTTTCAGGGACAAAACAAAACAAAAAAACTCTTCCCATAAGCACTAGCGACAATGTTATAAGGGCATACTCTAACCAGAAAGTGTATTTGTTTTGGAGCTAATGAATCAACAGCGGATCTTCTTTACAACTCTGCATTTTTTTTTCAAGACAATAACTTGCAAGATGCAAAACAGTAAGGTCATGCATGTGATTGAGCGAATGTTGAGGACAGTGAAGTACACAACAGTGTTTCGGGCTTAGTGTTAGATAACCGAGCTAGGCTAAAGAATACTTATCTTAGCTGATGGGACTCCAGTTGTTGTGTGTGGTCAGCAGCAACAACTGGACCAGTGGGTCCACACTGTGTTGGCGGATATATTTCCTACGAGCGACATCTGGATGGTTGTGCAGCAGAGGTGGAGGCTCGACAAATAACGGCAGAGCTAGGGGAACTCAGTGCTGTATACTGGAGAAGAGCAGACTGTTAATGTCACTTCCCGACAAAGTGCAGGAAAAGCAACTGTCATGCAAACAAGAGGAGATAAGGTAACCTGGGTCCCACATACCTACACTTATCCAGTACACAGGCATAAAAACCAGTAAAACACTATAAAATTTTTTGGTGAGCAGTGGTAGAAAGTCGGATCAGTGTCCACTTTAGCAGTCCCGTTAGCATTAGTGCTGGCAGCTTCATGTGCATTTACAGCACTGCATTATGCTGTTATAATGGTTTTATTCCTGAAGGACAGTTTAGTATTTAAGCCCTGACATCAACATTGAACTCTGATCAGAGACATTTCAGCCTCGCCTTTACACAGCCCTTAGTTTGTGACTGAAACGATGCTAAAAATAAAACAGATTACCGATGTCAAAGAACTAGCTGTGCAGCCATTGAATTAGCATTTACTAATTGTTTGACTGATACCAACAGACACTAGAGTCGAATCCACTGTTCCAGTTTATATGAATAAAAGACAGAATCATTCTGTATCTGTAGATGAACAGGGACAACTCCACATCTGTTTTTATTTCTTTGACTCCTTCCTTCTCTCCATCGGTGAAATCAGTGCTGGCATTTATCGGTGTTTTAGTCTGTGCTCTGTCACTCTCCCGTTTATCTTTCTTCTGTGTCCCCCCCCACACACCAAAAAAAAGATGCAACTCATACTCTGGTGCGACTTCTATAAGTTTTCTCTTCTTCATGATCCCTTTTTTGACGGGTGCGACTTATACCCAATGTGACTTATAGTCTGAAAAATACGGTAAGTATTGATAACAACACAACAAACTGCATATGAAAGAACTTTCATCCTAAACTTACATCACTGCAAAAAATTCTACTGAAGATGAAAATATCAAAGTAAATTCAGCTGGTAAATCACCCATTTCAGCAAACATGACCAGATGTTTTTAGGAAAGATACAAGACACATTAACTTCTGTAACAGAAGATCTACAGATTCACTTTCAATTCCAGCCTGATGAAAACTGTAAAAGGAAATGTATTTGTGCTTGAAAGCAGTTTATCCTGATGCATCTCCACATTAAAACAGTCTTTAATGCTAATTTCTCAGATTGTAGCGCTACTGTGGTTAAATGAAATTTTCTGATTGATGAGGCTTAAAAAATTAGTCTGTATGTCACATACATATTTCTCACGATGTCTACAATAAAAACAATTATAGGCTTAGTCTTGGAAACAGCATGTCTGCATTGATATGTGCACAAAATACAACATTAGCATTTTTAACCTAAATATATTTATTAATGTATGGATTAATTCATTGTAGCCCATTAATTATTTAACCCAATATAACAGTAAATTGCATTCATTGATCTCGAATGGTCCAAAGTAATGATTTATAATACGCCTTGCCCCATTTTCAAAGCCTCAGAACTAAAAAATTAGCAGACTGAAATATGGAATAGAATTTACTCTGACTAATGATGTTATCTGAAAACAAATAGAGTCTGTCAGTCAGTAGGACCTGGCAATTTCATGAAAAAAACAAGCAGTAATAGCTACATGTCTAAACAGACTGACATTGTTGCAGTGACCCCCCCCCAGACATTCAGCCCACCCTGACCCTCTGTCAGATGTCAGGTTTAGACTTTTGCCCCTTTCCACCAACATTCCCAGGAAATGTTATTATCTGGAACTTAATCTGTGTGGTTTGCGTGTCTACATCAAATTTCCTGAAAATGTGTCCAAATGAGGCTTGGTTATTTAGGCTACATTTACATGTAACTGGTTTTTCTCTGCGTTTTTGCCTATTGTTTACACAACAACGAAGGGCACGCACACCGAAAACAAAACATAAATGTAGCCTTAGAGTCACTGACTTTAAAGGATACCTGTAGTGAATTTTTATTGCTAGCTAAATCAAAAGATCATGTATCATGCTAGCGGTTCCATCTGGTAACTTACGTGGTAAGATAAGTTAAGTTAAGATAAGATAATATAAGATAATCTAATACAAGATAAGAAAGTAGGAGAACATGGTATTACAGTGTAGTGGAACAAAAAGAATACAGATGTGAATATTTTAATATTGGGACTTTTGTCTTGTCTCTTTTTTTTAACCAGACAAAACACCAATAACTTTCTTTGGGTTGAACTAGTACATCACATGTTCATCTGTGTTTATGAGGCTTAGACCGAATACATTCATCCAGCTCTAAAACAGAACACACAAGAATCATTCTGTTTACAACAGAGTAAACATGGTGTGATTTACTACATTCATATATTAAAATTCAAGAAAATGTGAAAGTTATCCAAGTATTCAGATTCTGATACTCAGATTGAGTAATACAATGGATTACAGCACAGATAACTTTTTTGGGTATGTACTCTGTAATCTGTAATTGAATACATTTCAAAACTAATCCGCCCAACACTGCCTATAACCTTTATCCAATCCTCCATTTTTAGTGCATCCTTTTTTAGCCCCTTCCTGGTGATGGCTTTTCTTACCTGCCACAATTATATTCTGAATAGATTTTTATCCCCTGAATTTGTTATTCCCTAAATTGTGTCTCAGTTTCAGGTAGTTTTTGTCGTTGGGTTTGTGGCAGACGCTAAGGGATGGTGTTGATTGAACCATGTGACTCTGGAGGTAAATGACGGAGCTGCGGGCGAACGTTGTCGCTCTCATTAACCTGATTAATGCACCCGTGCCTCTGTTTCAGCGCCGTCATTAGTCTGTTCCTCTGATCAGGATGAATTCATGAGACCTGAAACCTTCAGGCGGGAACAGACCGACGGCCGCCGCCTTTTTCTACTCAGAGTTTACATCAGTTTGACAGGAGGCACCTGTGGGACGGCTCTGCTGGTGTTGATCTGATCCAATCTGATTACAATATGATGCTATGAAAAGAGCTTCAAATCTGTACATAATGCCACATTTTCTGTCCTTTTATCTGAGGAAAAACTCAAAATGTAAAAGGAAAAAAATGATCCATACCTTATTCCTAAGTCAAAGTGTTGTGTTTATGACATGGACTCTTCTAGGCTCTGAATTTATGAAAGATCTTATATCAACCAATGAGGACCCAGTGTGACATTTGTGGCACTTACTAAATATATTTTTCTCTATATTTAACCATCCTTAAGTGGTTTATCACCATTTCTTGTAGTACGACTTTTTGAAATTTGGGTTTTTTCCAGTGAAAATCAGGTATCTTCCAACATAACATTTATTGACCATATAGATGTTTATAAAAAATTAGAGTAAAATTGAGGATTATTACATTAAAAACAGGGAAAACTGATGAAAAAGTGAGTTTTTCAGCAAAAATCTGTCATTAAATGAATATAACCCCAGTATGTATTTCCACTATTTTGATCAAACTCCATGGGTTTTACTGGTGAATCAATATTGTAGATGATGGTGTTTCCATGGTAACTATGGAGCCTCTGATTGTCCAAATAGGTCATATCTGATGACTATGAAAAGATGAATAACTGCATTTTACACCAATTATTTACAAGTGTTATTGAATCAACAGGAATTAAACAGTTTATATCAGTAGATGATTTTGGTAGATGGTGGATGTTTGGGTGTTTATGGGTTAAAAAAGGTTAATTATAGAGAAAATTTCATTTGGGAACTGACATAAAAGTAGTACTGGGTCTTTATGGGTTAAATAACATGGATTTGAAGCAACATTCACTGCATTTTACCCAGAACAAAACACTAGACCTGGACCTATGATCACTGTTCCAAATCTCTGCCTAGGCACATGCTCTCTACTTGTAAAAATACACTGGTCGTATGAAAATGATGGACGTTATGTTAAATCACATCAAACTCTGCGGTGGAAATACCACAGAGAATAAATTTAACTCCCAAAACCTTAGTAGTGATCACCTCTTTGGGTCAAAAATGTAAAAAGCAGATGTATGTTAAGTAGAGGTGGATGTTTATATGATTTTTTGGACTTATTTCCTGAACAGATAATCAACCTAGTTCAACAATTAAAAGACCTAGAACTATTTCTGTGATGACTAACACATGAATTTTCCTTTACATTTAACCTTTTAAGAGATTTATCACTGTTTATTATAATATTAGCCTCTGCATTTTGCATTTCCAATGATTATCAGATATTTTCATGTAGATGTTAAAAAAATGTTGATTTGGAACAGCAGCTTTTGAAAAACACAGCATTAAAAATATGGTAATTTCCCCCTGCATCATATAAACAAACAAAAAACCCTACCAATTGAGTGTAAAATATTGGCTTTTTTTTTACATTAAATAACTGCCTTCTTTGGAAACAGCATAATATAACATTTTATTCAGATTTTTTTTTTTTTTTTGTATGGAATGTGCGATTTATTCAGAATATGACTTTGCTTCAATGTTAACTACATGTAAATCACAAGAAAAAAAAAGTACTTTGCTAAATGGGTCATATGTGATGACCATGAAAAGATGACAAACTCATTTTATACCAATTGTTAACATGTACTGATGGAAATAGTGGTTGATCAGTAGATATTTTTTTTTGTTTGTTTGGTATTGGCAGTTTAGGTCTTTAAGGGTACGAGGCGACTCATTTTTCTATTTAGTGACAGGAGGAGATTTCTGTTTTAATTCATAGATACATAAATTAATGTTTATGTCACTGCATGTATAAACTTGTTATACTTGTGGTTCAGCCACTCCTTGGTTGTTTCATCTTAAATAAAATGAACAAACATTAATTTTAAAACTGTACAAGAATGATAACACATGAAAAAATGTGCAAAAAAAAACTGAAAATAAGTAAAAAAAGAATAAAATAAGCAACAAAACAAACAAAAATACATAAAGTAATAAATGAACAAAAAGAGGTAAGATACGTAAAATGAACAAAATCAGGTTGTAGGCACCCTTTTTGTTCAATTAAAGTCCTGAAAACATCTGTTTCTCCAGTTTTCTCTGTTTAGGCCTAATAACCTTTAAATTGATTAATGAATATCTACATGATCAATGAATTAAATATAAAATAAATACACATGATTTACACTGAAAAATACAAAATATAGATTGTAATATTGTAATAAATGGTGATAAATCACTTAAGAAATGATATAAATGTAGAGAAAAACTATTTGAAGTCACTACAGATATGGGTAATGAAAAAGGGTAATGTGCCCCCCCCCAAAAAAAAAAGGTATTTATGTTTATTATGTAGTATAAAATAATCAGGTGGTCACTGAAGACATGATGAACAGGAATGGCAAAAAATATAATCACTGTTCAATCATCAGTGCTCTTCTGGATTTCATTTTTTATTTTGCTTTTCCTGTTTTTGAAGAATTAAAGGGTTTTACAGGAATCGCAAAACATCAACTTGAATGAGTTAATGATGATGGAGTTTGATCCTTATTCACCAAAGAAAAAACTTTTTATTGGTCTTGAGTTCATATTAAATTTGATTCTATTTGGTGTTGTTTTCATTGTTGATTTTATCAGGTCAATATTTTATCAGTGGGTCAGATCAAGACAAAGTAAACATCAGTGTCAAAAGTTACAGTTTCACCTATTGTTTCACAAAAAGGCTAATTTTTTTTTTAGGTTAATAACTATTTTACAGAACAGTTTACAAAGTTTCAGTATCACGTTTTGGAAAAAGCTATAGTGATATAACCAATATAAAATAAAACTTCAAAAGGACTAAAACCATTAACTTTAATAATAATATTTTTTTCTTACTTGTATCAGTGATATTTTCAATCTGTGAATCTGTAGGAACTATTCACCAGCGCAAGGATATAGAAAGGTTATGAACAATCCAATTATATGTCAAATGTGTTGATATCTTCTGTATGTGTCACTTCAATTGTAATATGTAGGTTAAATAAAAGTTTATGATCATATTTGTAGTGTTTTATTTCCGGTCAAAGTCTTTTATTCTGATACTGAACAAAGTGACAAACTGCTGTCCCGGTGTCACAACAGATTTGTGTTCCCCAAAACAAATAATTTAACAATTTTTATCCAATATTGATCACAGTTGTATTAACATCGTAGCTAAAGGTCCATGTTTCATTTAGGATCAATTTCCTATGAGAACAGCATGTCTTGTACATTTGAGTAAAATGAAAAAAAAAAAAAATGTTCATTTTGAGTCTCAGTGTCACGCAGCAGTAATTTAAGTATTTTTACCTCAAACTGTTATTTCTGTCAATTATAACGTGTCAAGTGGAGGTACTGACTGAGACCTTTTCATACATGTATTGAACATGGAGATAAAGTTATTTAATTTAAATACAGAGACTATTGAACAGGAAATGTGTCCGTGTCACCGCTTGATCTGATCACACACTGTCAAATATACTTAAAATAATTAATTTGAATGCACTTAAAATATAAGTTTGATGACTAAACAAGAAAATATTAAGTGTAGTCAACTTATTTGTAGATATAGTTGAATATATGAACAGCAGTGATCCTTCCTACAGGCGATATAGGCGGTTGCCAAGGGCGCCACCCAGTGGAAGGCGCCAAACATGCATCAAAAAAGGCCAGAAGGATTGGATGGTAAATACAAGTGTAAAGTGCGATCATGCAAAGTAAAACAAAAAGTAGAAATCTTTACTTGAGGAGAATTTGCACCTCAGTTTTTGTTTATTTTATATATTATATTTTGATTATTTAACATCTTTTATGGATCACAATTTATATTATATAATTTTGCACATAATATTGTATTATTTATGATTAGTTTTCTGATTTTCTGTTCAGATTCTTGAGTGTGCACTTTTATTTTCGGCTTCTGTTGTGTTTTTAAGGAAGATGTTGCTCTACTCTACAGTAAAAAAAAAGGAAAAAGTTTATTTAGTTATTTTTTTATTATATGTTTTATTTGAAAGAAATGTACACATATTGTTTCAATGTTTATTACCTTGGTTTAAATAAAAGTGCAGTTCTTTGGACATGAGGTCTTTTTGTTTAGGTGAGGCGGTGCACCACTGGTAAAGTTTGCCTTGGGCGCTAAATGGTCTAGGACCGCTACTGTGTATGCATAAATTGGATTTAACTTAATAAGTTATGACCACACCTCTTTTTCTTTTGACCCTGTAAATGGTCACCTGCCCATACATGTGTGGACATGCCAGCGTCAGTGCTTTGGTCAAACAGTAGCTGGTAGGAGTCTTGGTGCTTATCATACAAGATACAACTCAAAAAGTTCTAAGCAGCTGTCGGCTCTTGAATATTTAACCATGAGATGAATGTTTTGTTTTATTGTCCACCAGTTCCATTGACCTGTTCCACTGACATTTTCTCTTCGCTGGGTGTCCGCTAGCTCAGTGGTTTTTAACCTTTTTTGAGCAAAGTCCTGCTAACAACATTATGAGCCTCCTGTCACCCTCCCGTCCCCAAAAAATTTTGGACCAGGGGGTGGGGCTGGGGTCTTTACCCTGTTGTGAGACACTATTATATTCCAGACACTTGCATTTCCACATGGGGGGAATCTCCTGTATCTCCTTGGTGCTATAATACCAGTGAGTCCATGATTGATTTTTTTTGTCATTTTTTCCCCTCCTGTCCCATGTTCTAGTCCCTGGGAGAGTGTCCACACCCCCTCTAGATGCAGACAAGGCCTCATGCCCCCCCTGGGCTCTCTTGCACCCCCCTGAGGGAGGCCCACCCCCCAGGTTAGGAACCACAGCACTGGCTCACTGCAAGCCTGGATGCAGGGCCGGCTGTGGCATAGGCAGAATAGGCGGCTACCTAGGGCGCCACCTGTGTGAGGGGGCATCACAAGACGGATTAAAAGAAATAATAAAATAAGTCAAATTTTTTTCTTGAATTATTTACAATATTGCAAAATGAATAGTAATATCAAAATAAATATATCAATACATCCAAGTTTACAAAATGATATTGAAGGGGCATTAAAGTCAAATATACAGACAGTTTGTTTATATTAAGGGGAGCATTGATATCTACCATGTATACACATGAACTACAACAGAGTCATCAAACCTGACTCACGGTTTACAAGATATGTAACTACCCTAATTTAACTGTTTTTACTCTATTTTTCACTGTAAAGCACTTTGTGACCTCTGCCTGTGAAAGGTGCTCTATAAATAAACTTTACTGACTTACTTACCCTGTCCCAATAGATGCTGGGAAACCCCTCGTAGCTGCTCCTCCAAGCAACAGAGCTAGGGGGTTTCCCAGCATGCATTGGGGCAGGGTAGTTACATGTCATAAAAAAATGATTTACATAGTTATACTTAAAAAAAATAAGTTCAATGCACTAAATTCCAAGCTGATTTAATTAAAAATATTTACCAATAATAACTATGCATAGCAGTTGATATTACAAAAAGATTTTAAGTTAAATGTACAAAAAAGTTAATTACTTGCTTATTTTTTAAGGCAACCACTTTTCTTAATTTTTAAAGTAAACTGAACTCATCTGGGTTTACAGTGCAGTGCTTTTTATACTTTTTCTATATGTTTTTAACCTCCGTTCCTTTCCGTTTTTTTCGTCTTATCTGTGCTCTACACCATCCACATGTGTTCATGTTGGTTTTACTGGTGGAATGAGGTAAAGTCACTATTATTAATTCATATAAAAAGCCATAAGCTCCAGTTGCAGGTGAACAGATGACGCCTGTCTTCATAAACGAGGCCGACTTCCTTTGCGTTGGGTTGATGTGTCCCGTTGGAGTAAACTGACCTCGTCTCCTTCTTCCTCCACTTCCTCCCTTTAGGTAACCGTGATCCTCTCCTCCCTGACTCTCTGGATCCTCTATCCGACACTGAATACCTCCCCTTTTTGCCCTGCACATGGGGAAACACATTTAATCCCTCCTGAAGCAAGCATTTAATTAAGGGCAATAAATTATCCAACTTTCTTCTCTCGGTTCGCCTGCGTCCCACAGCGACAAATAAGAAAAAACAAACAGAGCCAGTGAATGGGCGGGGCTTAAGTGAGCTCATGGCGTCTGTTGTTTTTAAGCCGAGTATTGATGGATCTGCAGGTCGCGGTTCGCAGGCCCAGACCTGAAAGAGGCAGATTAATGTCTCAATGGAATTCGGGTCTGTGCAGGCTAATGTTCGTTAGGCCGGTCCAAATTAGGAGCTGGTTTGTTTGGATAAACCTTGTTACCTCTGCTGGCTCCGAGAAGGTCATCCCCTGGGCTCCTGAGGGCCAATTCATCAGCGTCTATACACACTGTATCTGCTGCAAGCTCTCAGGCTGAAAGAAAACATGAGAGTCGACTCAAGCAACATCTCAGACCTCTTAAATCCAATCTGTGCCTCATTTTATTTTTAACTTGTTCTTCATTTATAACTCAGTTTAAAGCTTCTTAATGTGTTATGTGAAACACTCTAAATCATCTTGTTTTGCCTGATTTTTGCATCTTGTGCAGACTGTGTTTTCATGAGCCACCTCAAGCTGAGCAGCTAACACTGTCTGAAGTACTGCGAGTAAGTGAAATGCACCTTGGGAGTTGTAGTTTACGATGGTGTATTAGAGCCACACAAAAAAATGGAATTGCTTGTCACTACAAGAATAAAGTCATGATATTTTGAGAAGAAAGTTTTAGTTTAAAAAAAAACTTATCATTTAATAAAATTAAAATCATAATTTTTTGAGATTAAAATTATAATATTTCGAGAATATGTTATAATTAAAAAAAAAAACTAATTATTTAACAAGGATAATGTACTTTTCTGAGATTAAAGTTGTAATATTTAGAGGATAAAGTCTCAACATAATAAGAATAAAGTTGTAGTTTTCAAAAAATTTATTATTAACAAAAATAATATACTTTAATAAGAGGGGAATAACGTCCCCGCAATCTGGTTGGTCCAGTTCAACAGAAGTGAAGTTGCTGCTTTGCTTGTTGTGTTCACTGTAACCGGGAACCCTGCCAAATTTATTTGAAAAATATTATGACTTTAATCTCATAATAGTACTTATTTTTGTTAAATTAGGTTTTTTTGAAAGCTATGACTTTATTTTCTTTATTCATTCATTCATTCATTCATTCATTTTCTGAACCTGCTTTATCCTCACTAGGGTCACGGGGGTCACATGGAG
>JAPTGZ010000001.1:37609041-37623163 GCA_029814645.1 Fowleria isostigma | reverse complement strand
TGACCCAAATCCCTGATTTCCAAGAAATAAAATTCTTATAACTCCTCAACCATACATGATAGAAAGATGAAATAAAAACCATTTTAATTGTCACAACGTACCCTATCAATTGATATAAGAATCAATATCCTAGGACAAAAGACAATTTTTGACTTGAACTCCCTATTAACATTGTCATCTTCATCATCTTCATCAACAATTTCTTCAAACATCTCTGATAAAACCACTGGTCGGATTAATTTAGAATTTTATTCGTATCCTCTTTGGGACAATGTCTACAAATAGTGTTCACAGTTTGGAGATATTTTGAGTTTTCACAAATTTTTTAAATAATAAAAATTTGCCTGCACTTACTGTATAATGGTCCATATTTTAATGGCTTATAACCTGTAAATAGTTATAGATATTAATATAGTTACTACCGAGCACTGAGAAGAAGTTATATATGGACTTTGATTTAATTAGTTGAGTTATCCTCCAGTGTAAGTACCACCCACTTCATTGGGCGGCTGTGGCGCAGTTGGTAAAGTGGGTCATCCAATGATCGAAGGGTTGGCGGTCCGTCTCCGACTGTCCACATGTTGAAGTGTCCTTCAGCAAGACACTGAACCTAAATTGCTCCCAGTGAGGCCCTGTAGCGCCTTACAGGGCAGCAGCTGTCCTGGTGTATGAGTGTATGTGAATGGGTGAATGTGAGGTTTTGTAAAGTGCTTTGGAAAGTGTGGAAAAGCCCTATATAACCATTTACCATTTATTGGGAGATTGATGTCCTGCACCAAGACCACAGGACTCTAACAAACTGTACCTCTAATGACCTCGCAAATTCCAGTTGTTATAGATTCTTGTAGAAAATTCCATTAATTCCTTTTTTATGTCCTGTTTTTTTTCATTAAGAAACCCCAAACCCTCCATATAGACAGTAATTCTACCTGTAGGTGGTCTGTCGGGTGGACCTGCTGATTGATGCGTGTCATCTCTCCGTTTTTGCAGTGACAGCTACATTGTGTGCGTCAAAGCGGTGGTAATGACCCGGGATGACTCGAGCGGCGGCTGGTTGGCGCAGGACGGCTGCCTGAGCAGAGTGGGCGTGTGCAAACTACTGTCGACCGAACTGCTGGGACGCAACACCTTCCTCATCCACGGGGAACGACTCAAGGACAAGCAGGTCA
This sequence comes from Fowleria isostigma, assembly GCA_029814645.1. NCBI lineage: Eukaryota > Metazoa > Chordata > Actinopteri > Kurtiformes > Apogonidae > Fowleria > Fowleria isostigma. The sequence goes on along the minus strand of JAPTGZ010000001.1, from coordinate 37,621,994 downwards.
GTGTAGAAAGCATCGATGGCTGTGTGAGTTCACCACTAGATGTCACTAAATATCACACATGTCCAAGTCATATCGTGAGGATGTAAAGTCCACCCCAAAGGAAACAGCAACAGATTCATTAAAAGAATAATAAAAATGTTCTCAAACAATGGTCTGAAAAGCTTACAATACAAATACTGCACATTAGGGCTGTACAAAAAATCGTAAAAAAAAATCACAATCTGAATTCATGCATACATGTGATCTCATTTCTAAACACAATAATTCTAAAGTATTTTATTTCACAAGCTGCATCACAAATGCTCCTATTTTCCTCCCGGATTTTTTCCAATTGCCACCAAGCGCAGCACTGCCTCCTCCTTCAACCAATGGTAAAGCATCTTTACGACACGTGATTCAGTAGCGGATGCCCACCTGCAGTTGAGTGTTTGGAAACAGATTGGTAAAGCGGAGAAAAGTCTGCGGTATGGAAAGGTAAATGGATGGCAACGAAAACGCAAGTGGTAGTGGTGAGAGTCACTCACCCGCCTGAACTGAACTCATGCCCGTAAAAGGATCGTTTTGGGCAATGTGGAAGTATTTTGGATTTAGTGCTAAATTGCAGTAGATACAAAGAGATGACATTAGCTATCGTATCACCTAGCAAAGATACAACCACAATAAACACTGAACAACATGAAGATGATAAGCACTCTGGACAAAATGGTACTCCAGCCCCTCCCACAACTACTTGTTGAACGTTGTCCTACCCAATATGTACGATAAGCAGCGGGCCTTAATCGAGGCTGAATTCAATAATGTTCCCATGACATCTGATTTATGGTCCATTCGGACTATGGAGTCGTATTTGAGCCTGACAGTAAAGTTTATGGCCTCTGATTTCACCATCAAAAGCCGGTGTTTTTTCCCTGGAGACCATACAGGTGAGACCCTTGGACAGAGATTAAAGGATGCTCTCCCCTCTAGGAATCTGAAAGAAGAAAAACTGACCTGCATCAGAACAGACAATGGTTAAAATTGTAGTAAAGGCACCAGACTGGACTGGACCAGGCTGCAATGTTTTGGACAGACTCTACCTGGTAATAGATGAGCTCTTTTATGAAGTCACATCACCACAGCAATTATGGTAGTAATAATGATAATAACAATATTAAAAAGTCTAATAATAATAATAATGATAATAAAAATTCAAGATTCAATAATAATAATAGTAATAATAAAAGTGTTCATAATAGTAATTTTAAAGAAATCTTACTGTTGGATACTCTACTTGAATAACCATTTGAATTTTTTTTTGTTTATTTTTGTTAAAATTCATAAGTGCAATGTGTATTTTGTGGAAAAAAAAAACATGTGCCAGAGAATTGTGATCTCATTTCTAAGCAAAAAAAAAAAAAAAAAATCATGAGTCACATTTTTTCTAGAATCGTGCAGCCCTATTGCACATATGCTGATGGACTTTTCAAGAGCATCAACATGAGAATCAGATGTTAGATTATCATTAATGATGGGACCAGAATACTTATATTAAAGGAGTAATATTTTACTTTTTAAAATGGAATTATGCATTTTAAAACATTTTTTTGTATTCTACATAAACTGGAAATGCTATGCTTGGGTATGAATTCTTCATCAATTCAACTCCACAGGTCCATCTTCATCCCTATTTCTGAGTAATGACATCAGAAAGGTTGTTTTGAGTGCTAGCCCTTTAAATGAAAATGAACCACTTCATACCCCGCCCCCTCCAGGTTGACTGTGCTACTCTATCTCATTCAGCCACTTGTGTTCGTAAATACAACCAACAACTGAACATTTTAGGTAATCAGCTCAAGGTTTGAACATATTTTCAGTATGGACAAGGGATCGACCAATATGGATTTTTTTTTTAGAGCCGATGCCGTTACAAGTTTTTTTTTTATCAGTCTTAGCCGATGACTGATACAGGCTGACAATTTTCTTGAGCTGATATTTGGAGCTCATACTGGTTTTGGTCCCTCAGATTACATCCTAAAAATTATACAATGATAATAACGTTGTTATTGCCGTAACAATAATGTTAAAGCTCTCAATTAAAAAAAAAAAAAGAAACATTATTGAAATTAAAACAATATTTAACAAATAGTAAAAAGAGATAGAAAGGTGAGGTAGAACCATGTTGCACACATTGGCATTGAACAGTTTAATCTGTGTTGAATTTTATCGAACATACATAAAGATAAAAAACAAACCAAAAGAGTTCAGCGCACTTAATTCTTTATGTAATGTTTTTCAAAATAAATATTTAAACATAAATAAAACTAGAAAAGCACACCTCTGCCAAGCTTGATCCCCCCATATTGGGATTAACACACCAAAGTAATAATCCTACATTTATTTGTATCAGTGCCCTGACTGTTTTTTTTGTTTTTTTTTCGGTGGAGTTTTATGCACAAATGCCGAAAATAGTCTTATCTCCCAATGTTAAAGAATCCTTAAAAAAAAATCCTGGATCCAGGCGGTGATCCAGATCACTCTCAAAATCTAATCGATTGTTCCTCGTATCATTTCCATTATGTCCTGAAAAGTTCCTCAAAATCCGTTCTGTAGTTTTTGTGTAAAGTTGCTAACAGACAGACAGACAGACAAGACAGACTGCCCTGTACCTGGCCCCTCCCCCTCCCTCACACACACAGTGAAGCGCAGGTAGCCTGGTCCACAACCGCATGGAGGAGAGAGGAGAGACATGACTAGTGCGATTTGAACAGAATTAGCGCATTTGGATGGGAGTAAAATGTCGGATCACTCCCAAAGTCTAATCGATTGTTCCTTGTTTCATTTCCATCATTTCCTGAAAATTTTAGTTTTTGCGTAAAGTTGCTAACAGACAGACAGACAAACGCCGGCAAAAACATAACCTCATTGGCGGAGGTAGTAATTACAGTACTACACAGTATCAACTAGCGGGGGGGGGGGATGTTAGTCGGAGTGAGGGGTGGAGGGTGGGATGATCTGTGATTTTGACGACACCTTACTATTCCTCTAAGTTTTATTTTCACTTTTTACCATCTGAGTACATGTGCTGCCTGTGGACACTTGTCTGTAAATCATGCCGGAGAAAATATATCGGCGAACATGTCAGCCAATCAAAAAACCACAAATATTGGCCGATCATTTGCATGGACTAGAACCGCTGGTACTGACAAACAATTATGGCGTACTTGGAGAAATGTTCGTCAGAAGTCTTTACCTTGTATGCGCAAAAGTCGTGACATCTAGTTATTGTCTGGTAAAGGTTCATACTGTCTTCCCAATATAACCATTGTAGATGATTCATTTTTTCAGATAGGGGTAGTTTAGCTGCTTTACTAGTTTCAGCTATGTCCTGTAGCCTTCATCAGAAGAAACATGCACAGCAACATTATGTGACACTTCTGACAAAGGCTACAGGTAGTAGTTGAAACTAGTTAAGCAGGTAAATGAACAACTACCCCAGTCTAATACATGAATTACCTACATTCATTCATTTTCATTCATTTTCCATACCCGCTTTATCCTCACTAGGGTCACGGGGGTCGCATGGAGCCTATCCCAGCCACTTAAGGGCGAGAATTACCTACAATAGTAACTAATTATAGATGTAAAACTTATGACTAAATTTATGTAAAGATAGCTTTGAGGCACCTGAAGGGTTCACATTCAAACTTTTTGAACTATTAAGGTCCCCAAATACCCAAATAACTTTACCAAAGACTAATAAAAATGGGTTTAGCAAAATATGACCCCTTTTAAAGTTGTAACAGTTGTTAGCAGTAATTTACATTCCCACTCAGATCTTCGTAATTTATGCTCTACCCGGTTCTGTTTTTTTTTTTTTTTTGTCGCTCATCATTGGCTGACATTCATCGTCATGTTTTATTGTCTGTCTTGTGTTTTCTCTCCAGGTGATTCTGGAGTGCTTCTTAAAAAAGGACCTGGTCTACACCAAAGCCACGCCCACATTTCACCACTGGAAGGTGGACAACAAAAAGTGTGGTCTGACCTTCCAGAGCCCGGCTGATGCTCGAGCTTTTGACCGTGGAGTGAGGAAAGCCCTTGAAGATCTGACAGAAGGTGCAAATTCTAGACTTAAAAATACTCAGCAGTAAAATGTACTCAGTATAGTACACTCTATTTGGAAATCGGTGTTCTTGTGTTATATTATTATTTTGGGGTGTAATCTTTTTCAGGTTTGGTTATACATAGAGAAAATGGTTTGTACACTGAATTCATAAAAATACATGATGTGTTATAAAAAATATTGCCTTTGCCCATTGGAATTCAACTAAAAGAATGATAAAGTAATATTTGTTTAAATGTAAATTAACTTTACTTTCAGATGAAGTTACTTGAACCAAAATGGAAATGAATGAGGTGCTTCCAGTTTGGACTGAATCTACATGTGATAGACTGAACCCTCTTCTCATTCTCCAGGGTCGACCACCTCCTCATCAACGCTGCAGAACGAGGCGGAGCTCGGCGATGACGATGTGTTCACGGTGAGATGCATTTTGACACAGCTCAACATTATGTATTATTATAGTCAGGACCAAAACTGAGACCATGTCATGATCCAGACCAGAGTGAGTTGAGACCAGGGGTCCATTTCGCAAAGCAGGGTTATTGAAAACTCTGAGTCTGTTAACCCTGAAATGAGGGAAACTCTGAGTTTTCCATGTTCCAAAGCGAGGTAACTCAGAGACAGAGGGGTAACTCCAGCCTGCTTCACAGAGAGAGGTAACTTAACCTCTCGGTCAGTTACCATAGTAACAAACTCCGTGGAACTAACCTGGTCGGGACCAGGTTTTGTCAATGAAACCTTGAGTTTCTCTGACTCCGCCCCCTTTTCAGCCACACACCACATTTGATTTCCACATTCATTCAGTCAGTGGATGAGTTTTAGCGAAACATCCAGCCGTCTTTTATTTTTAAAAAAAACAAACAGTCAGTAGGTCTTTATTAGAAGTCGACTTTTTCACGAACATGGCATGTCCTTTAGACAATGATCCCGTTGATGAAGGTGCAGCGTTACTGACAGGAAATTAAATTATTAATTGGAGACGGTCATCAAACCACACATAAATGGTTTGACATTTCCAGACAGTTATCTTTTTGAGTGGTATGGTTTTACATCACAGTCCATCATTTACAGACACAACCTAATCCGTCCTTACATGTGAACATTACCAGCCGTTGACAGAAAACCGTTGGTGTATAGTTACTTATAAGGCCTGCTGGACAGTTATTTATGTGAATGTAAGATCTGAAATTTGACTTCAAAAATGTCTTAAAAAGTCAGGTCTGCCTCCTTTAGTCCTGTAGGTGTTCTGCCATTTTCTGTCATTTTAATACCATAATACATTTTTGTTTTCGCACATCTTCCCTCTCAACCCTAGAGCTGGACTACAATTCATTTCTTCGGTATATTTAATACTGAGAAAATGGCATGGAGCTGCTCCATTCACTGTGGATTATGTCCAGTCTATTTTATACCGGACCGATCACAAGTCTTTGGGGTGGGTGTTTTGCAATGCATCATACACTCCGACTTCTTTGTGTCGTGAGTCAAAGTCAGTTCCAAGTCTGCAAATCTCTTTACAAGTGTTGTCCGTTGTTTGATTCAAAAATAAGGATTGAGCTACAGATTACACCCCAAATTCTTAAACTTTCTCTGACAAATGCATCACGTCCATCTTATTTGTGATTGGTTTGCTCAGTGCCTGTTAGTCCTGCCTTCATATTCAGATTCAAGCCCCTTTGATTCCAGACTGTTCTCAGTACTGAATACACTGAGGAAACGGGATGGCTGATCAGGCTGGACTAAAACTAGACAACCTGAAGAACTTTTTTTTATCCTAGTCCAGTTTTCAAACCTAGTTCTTGATGTTTTTTTTCTCACAAACATACAGAATGATCCCATCTGATGATTTTTGATAGTTTTGTTGTGTTTACATCCTGCTGTGGTCTTACTGAAAACCAACATCAGACAGTCCATCAGATGAGTCCATCGACATAAATCCTGGATTGAAAGGGTCTCTCTCAGGTTTCTGATGAGCCAACCAGCTCCTGCTCTGGACTTCTCCTTCCACTAGTTTCCATCCTCAGCGCATTCAAAGAAAAAGGGTGTTTGTTTTCCACAGGATGTCCAGCGCATGGGAAAAGAGCCAGAGCTGTTGGTAATCTGTCTCCGAGCTGCCTGTTGACATAGCTGGACTCATTTAGAGGAAAGCCGGGCTTGCTGAGGACTGCTCGGTGTTCCGGACGACTCCCCGAGGACGACGGCAAATGAGGAATCGTCTCCTCACTAAAAATCCTGGAAGGGTTTTAGTGTCCGGGGTGCTGAGCAGGCTCGGAGGTTGTAGATCAGCCTTCAGTTAGAGTTAATCATGGTTCTTCTCTGAAAGATGTGGACAGTCTACAGGACAGAACAAAGAACTGTCGGAGGTTTTCAGGGTCTGAACTGAACCAGCAGGAGTGGACATTATTGAGGATTTTGAGCCTTTAAATTACTCTACAGGGAGAGCTTTACGGTTTGAGAATAAATCAAAAAAAAGAATGAATGTTTGAAGAGATTACATCTCAGCATCAACTATGATGAACCTGCAGGATGAACTCAGATGTTGCTCAGATGAGCAAATGGACTTAATTTACGTCTCTAAGCACTACTTTGTAAACTGTTTAGGTCCTTTGCATCCTGTCAAAATGCTCCCCCATAACCCAATTTGTCTGTTAAACCAAAAGCGGAAAATAATACTAGATCTAATGAGGAATTGTATATAGTAGGGCTGCACAATATTGAAAAAAACTGACATTGCAATTTTTTTTTAACCCTACAACATATTTTTTTCTTTGTTTTCTCAGATTTTCTTAGTTTTTGGTGATTATTTTTCTTCATTTTCAGCAATTTTCTTGTTTTTGGTGATTTTCTCTTCATTGCTTATTTTTCAATGTTGTGTCAAGTACCCTTGAAATTAGATAAGAAAATGTTGAGTTCATTTGTCTCCTACATTGCAGGACCTGTGATGTGACTATTGTGCATGCGTAATGACTGTGATGACTGCTAGGGCACGTCCTTTCCTCTCTCTCTCTCTCTCTCTCTCGCTCTCTCTCTCGCTCGCTCTCTCTCTCTCTCTCTTTTGATGTTTGGTTGAGCGACCCCATGGTTACCTGATGTTTGGACAATACCTTGGTAACCTGATGTTTGGGCAAGTGTCTCCTAGACGACCAGAGGGGCTATAAAAGTCTTCTGGGCTTCGTGGATCATTGCTGACCTGACCTGCCGTCCTTCTGATTACAATTGCTCATGTTCATGTATTGTTTTGGTGCTCTTGCACTGTTAAATCTCTTTGTACTGGAGACTTTCCCATTCTGTGCGTATTATTTGTCAAGCACCCACAGCCAGTCTTGGCATTACAATAACGATGCTCAAACAATGTATTGTGCAGCTCTAGTATATAGTTTTAGTGGCCACTGAAGAGGAGGGTGAGGAAGGATTCATTTGGTTATAATTTCACTGGTTGATTTTTCAAAATATCACACACTGAACCTTTAACTGTGATGAGTGGGTCCGGCCCCTTTAACTCATAAAGACCCAAACACTCACTTGTTGACCAAAGCCATCTATTGATCTAAAATGGCTAATATCTTTTGATCCACTAATCCTATCAATACATGTAAATAATTGGTATAAAATGCAGTTTGTCATCTTTTTGTGGTCATCAGATATGACCCGTTTGGATGTTGAGAAGCTCCGTAGTTACCGTGGAAACGCCACCATTCTCTAAAACATTGATTCACCCGTAAAACCCATGGAGTTGGATCAATGACGGTGGATGGACACACTGGGTTTATGTTCAGTTAATGATAGATTTTACTGGAAAACTCGCTTTTACATGAGTTTTCTGTTCTTTGGTATAATAAACTTCAATTTTAATCTGAGCTTTTATAAACATCTATATGATCAGTCCATTAAATGCTGGAAAATACCTGATTTTTATTGGGAAAATGCCAAGTACAGAGGATTATTTAATAATAAATGGTGATAAGTCACTTAAAAAATGTTAAATAGAGAGTTAAGTTCATTTGGGAATTACCACAAATGTAGTACTGGGTCTTTATGGATTAAGGCGTGGCCAATGGGGTCTCCATGATTCCGTTTCTCGTGGAAACTCGTCATGTGACCTAAGGTTAACATCACACAAGATAGATGTAAGATAGAAAATATCAGCACAAGTGTTAATGTGGCTGATGATTATCTGCTGAACAGAGGTGAACACAGCCCCCTCCCTCGGGTCACATGATCTAGTTTTATTTTATTCTGACTGGTCTTAATGGAATACTGGGGTCTGGTTTTTATAACTCACCAGTATCTCCTGTCCCTCCAGACTGCCACCGATAGCTCATCCAACTCCTCCCAGAAGAAGGAACCGCCCATGCACTCACTGGCTCCACCCAACTTCTGTGAGCATCGCCGTCACCACTGCATCCTGGGACATTTCTATGAGCAGCACCGGCCGTCGGACCACTACTTTCTGGACCAGGTGAGTGGTTTGGTTCTGGACCCACAGAGTTTCGGTATCATCTAAAATAATCGGGCTTGAATTTTTCTTTCGAGATGGAAGACGATTTGAGTCATACTGGAGTCTAATGTACTCTTTCTCTTTTTTTTTTTTTCTTTTAAACCACATAAAGTCTGTCATGTTTATACATTTGGAAGGAAGGGAGGGGTTATTTTCTGATTCTGTACCACCATAGGGGAAGGTGGGGGAGTTTACATTTGGTTGCAGTCTATTTTTTCACCACTAGATATCATTAAACGCATCAAATTTAACATTAAAATCACTCATAGGGTTGAACTTTGCTTTTGTAATTGTCTTTGCAGGCGGTGCACATGTTCCCCCGTCACGTAAGCTTCCAGGTGGAGGAGGAGGAGATCGTACGCATCAACCCCCGTGAGCGAACTTGGCTCACGGGTTACGAGGACTACCGCCACGCCAACGCCACACGTGACAAACTAACGCAGCCAAACAACTCCGATGCCTATGTCCACTTCACCAAGAGTGAACCACCCAAACACGACTACACCTACCCGTACCCACTGAGCTGCGAGGTGCAACGAGGCTGCAACAGTAAACCCGGTTGCCTGGAGCTGGGCGGCGGCCATCGAGCGGTGGTGACGATGCAGCCGCGAGCCCTGCAGCCCAAAACCAAGAGGCGGAAGGAGGACGGAGAACGCTCACGCTGCATCTACTGTCAGGACATGTTCAACCACGAGGACAATGGGCGGGGTCGCTGCCAGGAGGCGCCAGACCCCATTCAGACCTGCATTCGTCGAGTCAGCTTCATGTGGTGCGCCGACAGCCTGCTGTACCACTGCATGTCAGATCCGGAGGGGGATTATTCGGACCCATGCTCCTGTGACACCAGCGACGAGCGCTTCTGCCTCCGCTGGACGGCGCTGGTGGGCCTGTCGCTGCTGGCGCCCTGCATGTGCTGCTACGCCCCCCTGAGGGCGTGCTATCGCTGTGGCGTGGCGTGCCACTGCTGCGGCGGCAGACACAAAGCTGTGGGTTGAGGCGTTGCAAACGGAGATCGCTGTGATTTTTCTGTTGTTTCGTCTTGTCTCTTTAGATTCCATTGGGAGTGAAAATGAAACTTAGTCTTGATGGAAAAAAGGTTCCTGTGGTTTTGGATTTTTTATCCTTTGTGACATTGGGACCAAATGCGCTCCAATTTTCACAAAGACTAAAGAGAGAATATGCATTTCTATAAACAAAAAATAGAAATACATATATATAAATACATGAACATACTCTGTGTGTGTGTGTGTGTGTGTGTGTGTATGTATATATATGTGTGTGTGTGTGTGTGTGTGTGTATGTGTGTACACACATATAAGTACAGGTACTTTCTATTTTTACACTCATGTTGTAAATGCTTGAATTTGTCATTTTTGTTGCATTGTGTGAATAAGCCACATATACCAGCACACTGTAAACATTCAAACCTTAATAAGATATTTCATCATCATTTAACAAAACACACATTTAAGCTGAAAGTTAATGTATATCACCAACCAACCGTCAGACCATTAGCGTGATGCTAGTGTGATGTCTGTGCTGTAGATACATTACATCCTGCCTTCAGATGGAACTTAGGAGCTTGTGATTGGACGTGGGAAGTCGAGTACAAAGAGGCAACAGTATCCAGATGCAATATATTGAGCTCATGATTGGATAATGAAGGGAATTCAAAAACACAGTAAAAAGATGGGAAACCGCAAAGAAACCGGAAAGAAACAGGGTCTTAAAACATTTTATAAAAACTTGTTAAAAAGTCTGTAGAATTATTCGTAACTTCCATGGCTTGTGAACTCAAGATTTTAAGAGAATTTGATGCCACTGAAAGTCGTAAATAAAAGGTTTAGGTGTAGTCAAACTCTAAAGGACTTTTAAATGAACAGTTAAGGAAGTGTGGAGGATGTTCAGAGTTTGTAATAAAGTTGACTTGATACATTTTAAATAGGAGCAGGTTAAAATGTAGTTACACTCCAAAAATGACATTTTTCAATTGTTAAACAGATGACTTGATAAATAATAATAAATAAAGGCCTCCTTCTAATGCAGACCTCTTAAGGCCTGGTATCTTCTGTATCAGAGACAAATAACAACCTGGACACTAATACGTTTCCACAGCATGGTACCGACTTGACTTGGGTTCCAGGTACTGTTCCTGGAGAATGTTTCCATTCTTTACTTTATATAGTACCTGGACGTCATAGTGACACTCCGCCTAACTTTCGTGACGTCTGCTCACAGAGTTGCTGATAAACTCCTTTGTTGCATGTTGCACCATCAAGCTCACAATGAATCTTTTCATCCTCCATCAAGGACGGAAAATATGGGGACCTCCTTGACCGACCACATCATCGTTTTATCGTTGGGCTGTCATCATGGATTATATTTACTGGCAACCTCCGAATCTGTTTTTCTGAGACTACTCAGACCAATCAGTGGTCTGCAGTGTTTACACGTCACATTTTAGTATCTCTTCATCTGTTTTGGAACCTTGGTCGAGCAAGTACTAAAAAAGTAGTAGCGGGTACCAGATTCTAGGTTCTTTTACATAATGAAAATGCAAAAAGACCAACTCGAGTCAAGTCAACCTGGTACCATGTGGTGGAAACACGGCATATGCGATTAGATGTCATCGGTCTAAAGTCCTCTCTCCATGCGTTTTCATTTCTGTTTGTTCACACATCAACAAACTGCAGAGCACTTAAACATGTTAAAAAGTGAACGTTTTCTAATCGTTCTTATAATCACCCCCATGGAAGACACAAAGATTTACTGATTTTTTTAATATCACATAATTTGATTAAAAAAAAAGTGTGTTGTGCTTTTCTGTCTGGATGTTGGACAGCGTGCTGGTGGCTCTGGTTTCCTGATGTTCAGCAGAAGCACTAGACTGGTTTCAGAAATGCTCTGCTCCCACTTTCACTAAAACCAGTTTGGATGAACTTCAAAATGACAAACCCAGTCCAGAATTTTCCACAAAAAATTTTCTCCCAATAGTATTCCTGGTAACATTTGTAAAAGTGTGGTGCAGCATTTCCAGTTTTTATTTCATGAACAAAAGTATGGACTAAATCCCTGTAAGTGTTTTATTTTGATAGAATCTGTCTGGGTGTTCATCCTGAATCCTTCATGTCCTTCTGTTTCTGAACTGGTCACACTGGTCTGAACATTTATTTTAACAATAAGAACAAAAATCCAGTTATGGCAAAGCTAAGAGAGAAAACAGCTTTAGTTAACTGAGCTAAATGTTTGTGTGGTGTGTGCATGGTGTTGAAAATGAAGGCTGATCATCTGTGTGTACAAGAATGTATTTAAGTGTCTGTATAAAGGGCTGGGTATCAAATAATGATCCTTTTTATACAAAAAAAGAAAAACTCAGACATTTCCCTCTTTCATTTGTCCTTTGGTTTTATGAAAATCAGGCAGCACATGTGAAAATTAGTTAATTATGCAAATAAGAAAGGTTAAAAAAATGTGTGAGTGATAAAGACAACTTCTTATAAAAGCCCAGTCTGAGCCATGGTGGATGAGATGATTGTGTAATAGTTAATCTGGATGAAATGAGCACCAAGTCTCTACAACTATTAATGAAGATTAAAATCAGTAAGAATTACAAAGGAACAGTCTAATGTCTGTAGTTTAAAGACTGATATAGGGATTTGGATTAATTTGATGTTTTATTAAAAGTGGCAGTTTTGACAGCTACGACTCAACTAATGACCCAATGTTTTATACAATGGATAGGTTATATAGTCGTGAAAAGAATGATTAGACCACCCTTGTTTTCTTCAAATTCATATTCATTATAATGCCTGGTACAACTAAAGGTACATTTGTTTGGATGAATATAATGATACCAACAAAAATAGCTCATAAGAGTTTAAGAGTTGATATCTATTCATTTTCCATGGTTTTCTTGATCATAACCAAAATCACATGAGTTCTTATATCAATATCTATGGCACTGTACTGACAATAACAGTGCTTTTAGACATTCCATGTTTTCTTTTCTGTTTTAATCACATGATACACACAGGAGTTAGTACTGGATTGCATAACCATTGTTTTTAATGACTTCTATGGTCTAATAATTTTTTCCGCAGATGTATTTTAAGTTAAATAGATTAGCTGGTTAACATCACATTATACATGTTAGTACGCTGGGCTGTTTCTAGCTTCATGGGGCCTTAAGTAAGGTGCTGTTTTGGGGCCCCTAGTCTGTCAAACTGCGATGAAGAGATTTCTAACCCTTTAGACGGTCAACGAAGATGACACAATCTATTCCACTTTATGAGCAAAACAGGCTGCAGTTAAAATTAAACATCTTAAGTTGGTGCTTCTGGACTGACAAATGAAGCC
>JAPTGZ010000001.1:37590974-37605448 GCA_029814645.1 Fowleria isostigma | reverse complement strand
ATGAGCAAAACAGGCTGCAGTTAAAATTAAACATCTTAAGTTGAGCCACTCAGGCTTAAGTCAAACTGGTTAAGAAAAAAAAAAAAGTATTATACAAGTAAAACAACAATCCTCTATACGTCAATAAATAAAGGTTTTTAGTGTTTGTAAAAAAAGTTTACTTCAAATAAGAAAATATAACAACTGGTGAGAGAATTTTTCTGATGCTTTTATGGTTTGTTTTAGTTTTACTTTTTACTTACTTTTATATTTTACTTTTCCTCAGATGAGGCTGAACATGTAAGACATGGCCCTGTTACATTTTACAAGTTAAATGTAATAATAATGGGACTTTACATATGTCGTTAATACCTCAGCATCTTTAACACAATGAGGATTTCAAAGGTATATAATACCCTAACCTACATTTTATATATATATATATATATATATATGTATAAAATATTTGCAAATGAAAAGTATGTAATTTAATTGATTTATAGCCGAAATCAAAAATTATGTTATGCGATTGTGGGTTCCACTGGTCACCCCAAATCCAGTTTTCCAAAGCCACAAATCACAATTAACCCTTTAACTGCTTGCTCAACCTTATGGTTTATCACATTTTGAGTCCCTATATTTCAATAAGTGGAGTACCGAACTTATCTGAACCTAAATGAGTCAACAAAGATGAAAATCGCTAAAGGTATTTGGACTGTTTTTGGTGAAAATATGAGAGATATGAATATTTTTTGGGCATATCAAGTAGTATAAGAGGCCTTCCTGAACATAATTACATTATTTGAAACCACAAAAAACTTAGATATGTAATAAATACATTTTAAAAACATGCTAAGGCAAATGATTGATTTGTGGCTTTATGGTAAAAGTAGAAAAATTAAGCCAATATGAAATAAAGGATTATTTCATATTATTTTATGTTATAAAATCAAAACCTGCTCATCTATTTCTGCACATATTAAACATTTAATGGATATGTTGAAAGAATTAACTTAATTTCTGTCACTTTCCAAGTTGATATTAGTAAATATGGTTAAAAAAAAAACATTTTCAAAAAATCTAGAAATTACTTCCCAAGGGAATAACAAATGTAAACTTTTTTTCTTTAAGGTTTTCTTGGTGGGGTAGTTAAAGGGTTAAGCTCCACAGACAAATAAAATGCTGAATACTTGACATAAATAATCCAAAATGTAAAAAAATTAAATCTAAAACATGTCAGTGTGTTTAGCTCCTGCTGAGGCTCACATTATAGTTTCTTCAATTTCTATGAACTCCTCTTTTTAGATTCATTTACATCTTAATAAAACCTGTCAGCCATTCTCTACTAACTCTTTCAAACTGACGTGTCATCGCTGACACACCCTGTGCACATGCAGCTTGGATGGCTGATACTTTTACTAGAAGCTGGAGAAGGAGCTGTTTTAGCAGAATTATAACATGCAGTAAATTGTAGATACTTGCTCGATTTTTAAAAATCTAGGAAAAAGTACTTTGGAAAAATGGGCAAACAGACTCATTCACAGCACATTTTTGAACCTTTTAGTCTAAATAATTTAAAAAAAAAAAAGGTTCAGGCAGATCATTTTAGAAATATTTTAAGAACAGTCTAGCAGAATGACTTAAAATCTATCATACACTTTCACTCTGACATGTACTTCTAAATATTAACTACTGAATAGAATGTATAAATTAGTGACACTTTCATGAACCTAAAGCTGATTCAATCTACATGTGAAGACTTGGTGCTCATTTCATTTCACTTTATTCATGTCTTTACTGACTCGACGAGGTATGTGAATGCCACCCGGTGGTGGTTTTCCCAAAGCTAAAACTGTAGAATAAGCTGCATCGGTTCAGTTTATGAACTCGATGGATTCTTCTCGGCAGTCTTCATCACTAGACGGAGACAAACCAAGAAGGCGACGAACCTTTGACTTGAGTGTAATGTGATGTGTTTTAATGTCATCACATGCAGGCGGGGGTGGTGCTTCTGCTGTGGTTCTAATGTTTATGTACCGTCTTTTAACTTAAAATGTCTTGTCGTGCAGAGATGTTTAGGAGGCGATTTTTTTCTTCAGTTACCCTGTTCGTAAATGCTCCACGATTTTACCTGATTACATTGGATTTTTATTTCTATGTAGATTAATAATGACACAGTTGTACCTACAATTTGTTGGAGACAGACACGGGAAAAATTATTAGACCACCCTATGCTTTCTTCAATTTCTTGTTCATTTTAATGTCTGGTACAACTAAAGGTACATTTGTTTTGACAAATATAATGTTAAAACAAAAATAGCTCATAAGAGTTTAATTTAAGAGCTAATCTCTATCCATTTTCTGTATTTCTTAATAATAACCAAAATTACTTGTTCTTACATCAATATCTATGACACTGTACTGACAAAAACAGTGCTTTTACACATTCCATGTTTTTTTTTTCTGTGTGTTTTAATCACACGATACACACAGGAGTTAGCACTTGATCGCATAACCGTTGTTTTTAATGACTTTTGATGGTTCAATATTTTTGTCCGTGGCTGTATAGTTTTAAAGCAACTGAACATTTTACTAAACATACCATCAGCTTTATATATAGGGTGAGTTGTCCTAATGTGGGACACGTAAGCTTTACATTATACATTATGATTATTATAACATTACCATGTTAAGTCTGAAATACAATGTCCCACATTAGGGCAATCCACCTCATATAAACTTATGATTTATATAATGCCTACAATATAAAAGGAAATAAAAGGAAGAAGTGGGTTTAAATTTGGCATAATGATAAAATTTTGCTCCACATTTTTACTTGAGTCGTACAAGAAAAAGGTTCATTATTTTCTAAAACTACTGGTCTCTTCCGCTGGTCTAGTTTGTGTATGTTTTGATTGGATGGTGTTTGGGAAATCTGCCTAGCAACAGAGAATAATTCTACTAGCAGTGCCAAAAAATAACGAGTAGAAGAGGATTTTTTTTTTTTTTTTGATAGGCTGCAGTAAATCCATATGAATTATCCAACTGCACTTTGTTGAATTTATGTTTAGTCAGAGCACAGAGGAGACAGAGTTTGGGTTTTATTTTTGTGTTTTTCTTCTTGTTCTGCTACATTAGACTTCAGAGAAAAAAAAAAAATCTACATATGTTAAAAGTGAGAGAGATATATTTTTCTTTATCTTTTTCGAATCATGCCATGGACCACATATGATGATAATTCTGTAAGTCAGTAGAGCTGTAATTTGTTGGAAAACGGTGGAGCTAAGTTATTAACTACACACCCAAAACTAATGTTAAAGTCGGCCCGACTTTTCCGTCTCTCAAACTAAAAGCTTTTAAAGGAAAGTGCCTGAAGCCTCCTCTTCATTTCCATCCAACTGTATATTTCAGAAAGTCGTAACTGTGTGAAACAACAAAAACGTTGAACTTGTTTGTCTTTTTATATATAATTTACATTTCTACCTATATATAGATAGATATAAATAAATAAATATATATATATATGTATCAAGTGTATGATGTACATTTTCAGTTCTATTTTTTTATGGTTTCTAATATGATGGACGTAAATCTCTTCTGATGGAAAACAGATGTGAATGAGGTGTGTGTAAAAACAAATACACCACATGGAAACTAAAGGGAACAGCCTGGATCGTGCATTTGTGCATGTGTGTGTGTGTGTGAATGTTTTTAAGACAATCATACAATACTTTTAAATGAGAAATCCCTGACATAAACACTGAGTGACATTCTGTGTCTGGTCGACCGATCATTAACAATAATAAAGGCTGTTTTTTTGAAGAAGTTGATTTGTGTTGAAGATCTTTGGAAGGGTGGAAGTGCTTCTACTTGGGGGTGCGTTACTTAAATATTTCATTTTCTGCAGCTTTATCCTTCTCGTCCACCGAGTCCGTCCTTTCCAGTGAAAACCATTTATTATAATATTGTCCTCTGCATTTGGTATTTTTCTTTGACTTTCCACAATTTAATTTACTGATCATGTAAGTTTTTATTTATAGTGCACTTTTCACATTCACCCATTCATGCAACACTCATACACCAGTGGGCTGTTGCTGCCATGCAAGGTGGTACCAGACTCCATTGGGAGCAATTTAGGGTTCAGTGTCTTGCCAAAGGACACTTCGACATGTATACAGCTTGAGGTGGGATTCGAACCACCAACCCTTTGATCATTGGATGACCACCATTTTAATCGCTGTACCAACCGTAGCCACTTTTATGTAGATGTTCATAAAAGCTCAGAGTAAATTCAAAGGTTACTATATCAAAATGAAGAAAAATGGAAGAATTATTATTAATTTTATGAAAGTATGTCATTAACTGAACATGAAACGTGTCCATCCACTGTCATTTATGAAAGTCCATGGGTTTTACTGGTGAATCAATGTTGTACAAAATGACGGTGTTTCCACAGTAACTACAGAGCCTCTGAACATCCAAATGGGTCAAATCTGACAACCATGAAAAGATAAAAACCTGTATTTTACACCAATTATTTCAAAGTATTGGTTCAACTGGTATTAAACATTTTAGATCAGTAGATTCTTTTGATCGACAGTGATTGTTCAGGTCTTTGAGGGTTCATTAATAACAAGTAATGGGTTCATACACTTTTTTTTTTACATTTTGTCATTTGTTAAATTCAAGCACTTTTAAGGACCATTTCAAATATTTCCAGTATAGCACCTCAGTGCTGGAGTAAAGTATATATCTGCAGAAATACATAGGATAGCCAGGATACCGCCCCCCTTTTTAATCGCAATGATGTACGTTGTTTTATGCTATATTCATTTAAAGTTATGTTTCATGATAGTTAAAAGTTTAGAAATTAAGGGAAAACACAAAGTCTTATCCAAACAAAAGGGAAGCACCTTGGTATTCTTCAGACAAACTCACACCGAGACAAAAATTAAGATTCAGATGTATCTGGAGTCAACCTGAGAACACCTGGGAATTTTCTTTTTTGACATAGTTTTAGTTTTCTAAATGTATCACCACTGTACATAGCTTTGGTTTGACTTTAACCTGACACAATTAAAAAAAAATAAAAATAAAATAAAATCACGTCACAGTTACAACTGAAAGCACTTTCAAGCACTTAAACTAAAATGAAAACAGAACTTTGAAATTCAAGAAATTTCAAGGATTTCAAGCACCTGTACAAACCCTGTAAAACCAGTTCTAGGCACCGTGTGTGTATTATTAAGTATACAGATCAAATCCAGAGGCCACATTTCCTTCTGAGGATAATAAAGCAAGCTACCATTTAACCTCTTCATTCGTCATCAGTAATCCAGTTTCCATTTGGTAAGATTCTACAACTTAGAATAAAAATAAAAATATAAAAAAATAAGGCTGATATTGAAAGCTTTTAGTAGCTTTTATCCAGAGGTCGTTAAGCAAATTAACTCTTGTTGATGTTGATGGGATGCGCTGGAACACACTTTTAATTGGCACTTTATTTGCTGTGCATTTATTAAAGTAATGCATTTTTAGCTATTTCTGGTAACTGTTTTAAGGGGGAGGGGGTATTGTTCATCTCTTTTTAATATTTTTAGTATTTTATCATTATCCAGTTAGTTCTTTGTTATTTTATTTATAAAATGTTGCTGACACCAGGGCCTTGTTAAGTATTTTATTTCTGTGTATACTGAAAGGATAAATTCTGAATCTGACCAAAAAAAATCAATATGTGGGTCTACCTCTATTAAGTTTTGGTCAAACTGTATCATGTGGGTTTTTAAGCTGTTTGGCATCATCCGTCCAGTCCAGTCCAGTCGTTCATCTCTGTAAAAACCCATCACTGTCATCTGGTTCATAAAGACACATCATCACCACTCGTCTATAAACCACTTTGCTTTATTTCAACCAGCGGCTGGCAGATCTGCTATAAAGGACGACCAAAAATAAAATCCAGCAAAAGGAACGGTACTTGGCACTTTCACTGCAATTGTTCAGAAGAAATTATACATTTATTTATTTATTTGTTCATTCGTGTGTGTGTGTGTGTCAATGCAAACGGACAGAGATGGAAACCACGAATACCAGCTTTAACGTGGTCTCCAGTTTCTCTTATTAACAGGACAAATATGATGTCCTTTTCAAGTTCAACCACGCACAACATTTATCTTCAGAAGAACAAGACGGATGTGGACAGGAGGAGGAGAGGGAAATCGGGTTAACAAGAACAAAAATTCTGAGATAAACAAACGTTATTGTCTGATTATGGCCACAAAATCATGCACATAAATAACAGGAATGTGACTCTTTCAGGGCTTTTTTTTTTTAATTTAAAGACAATATTGCAATTAAATGTTTAGTCAATAAAAGAAAGGCAACAAATTGCAACTGGTTCACATCCTCTCCTCCTTTTATCCTCATATAGATTTATTAACTATTGTTATGACACGTCTCATTTTGGTCCAAAGAGCTGGACCGGTCCACCACGACCCGATGGTGTGGTTGATTTGGGCTAACTGGACCCAGATCAGCTGATTACAGTGACTCTTTAAAGTCTGGGAATGATTAAACAATCAGACAGATATCAACGTCTGTGTGAAAAGTAGGAATGTGAAAAATAAAAGGCAAAAATAATGGAAATAAAAGAAGCTGATTGAAAGCATGACGCATTAGCGTTACAACAGAAGTCTTAATCAAAGCAAGAGGTTGTGACTTTTCAGCCACTAGAGGGCACCACGCTGTTAAAATACTGAGCTAGTTTAGAAACCTTCTATAAAAAATTCAAAAATAGGAAGAAAAAAGTATGACAGTTTTCTGTACTTTTGTTTCGGTCAACAAATCCTATGAGCTAATGCTATCCACATTAATAAGTTTACATTTTATTGACTGTTAAAATGATAACGATCAAGCAAGTCACCCTTCTATTCCTACATGCCTTAGCAACAGCCGCAAACTACTTGAACACAAGCTCGCAGGTGTGAATACCGTCGGTAGTATTATCATGAAAAGGTAGTGAGGTTAAATTCACTTCTAGAAAATAAGTCTTTTTTTTCTTCTGGAAAAGGAGCAGAGACATTTATCCATCATTAGAGATCCTAAAACACTGGAATATTGGTGTTAAAAAAAAATGGTAGAAGTTGGATAAAGTTTAACATCAAAGCCGTTTGTACGTGTGATTTACAACATCCTGATAAGCATTTTATTTTGTAATAAAACATTTTAATCTTTTGTTGTTTAAGTACTTTGTCTTTATTTCCTACTAGATTTTCCTCTTATTTAGTTAAAACATATTGAATAAACTCACTGTATTAATAAAGCTGACTCATCTCCAGTGATGGAGAAGCGTCACATTAGACCCTCAGGAGAGCGAGGAGTTTCTGAAACCTTACAGTCATCTGGTCCAGTCAGTTCTTTATCTATTTTCTGGTCTCACTAAAGCAAGGGTTCCAACACTTTTAAACTTGCGATCCCAAAAATAACCAAGTCAGAGACTGGCGACCCCCATTAACCATGAAGAGACTGAAACATTAAAAAAATGTGCACACAGGAGTCATGTACTAAAAGGCGACGACCATGATACGATTTAAATGATACTGTGGCATATTTACTGCGTTGCGTTGTAGATACTAGACATTTTACTCATTGTGTTCCGTTTTATGTGCAGGAGTTTAATTGGGAGGGGTGTAGTTTGTCGGACAAATAGTGTCCGACCTGTTTGGTAATGTCAGGTTGTTCTTCATTTGCCATTATTCTAACTTTTGCACTTACAAAATAAAAGCATCTCCTGTGCTCCATAAGACACACTAAGCAAAACATCCTACCTTCAATCTACAAGTACAATAATAATAATGTCATTAATCTGTCGCAATCATCTCAGAGGTCACAACACGATGATTCTGAAAATCAACACGACCCCCCCACTGTAGGAACCCCTGCACTAGAGACACAACGCTGCATAACCGAACTACACAATTATGTTACATTACATTGTTATCATTGTTAATTTTGAAAAGGATGTGAATCTTTTCAGACCTTTTCTCAAGCAAGGCTTGAAACTGTTATAAATTTGAATCACCGCTCAAGTATTTACCTACACTGCCCTCCTCCTATATACTGCACATATGATTCATTAGATACATTAGGTCATTTATTTAATTATTAACACTTTTCTTGTAGAGAGCACTGGAAATCAGGTTTTCATTGTACTTGACATGGTTTTGTGAGTACATGTATCTATGTATATATCTATGAATCATTTTGAGCTGATGAATTCATTTTTTTTTGGATTTTTGACACTAACAAAAGAACAGAAAACTGACCAGACTGATCCTGTAAAACCTTTAAAAACACAGATGAGTGGTGTTTGAGCTGCACCGACAGAACACAGATTCATTTTATCTAGTAACTTCATTCAGAAAACGTGGAGAGGGGAACAGTAATGTGGCCCATGATTTGTTTTTATTAGATATCTAATCTCTCTAATACCCCTCATGTTTTTATGTTTCTCCTCATTGTGGCTCCATGTGGAGGCAGATGGTGACAAACCTTAATGTATCTGATGGTTTGGGTCTGAACAGCCTCTCATGTTTAAAGTTGCTGGGACATTTTAACCTCAGTAGGACTAGATTTGGGAAATGTGCTTATTTGACACCACTCGTAACTGTGTGTTCGATATGAAGCCTGGCTTTGGATGAAAGAAATGAGCGAAAAAGACAAATTCACCTATGAAAACCCCTAAAAACCCAAAGTGATAAAAACATGTTGTGCTTTTACTTGAACTCCTTCTTGACCTGGAACAAACGTTTATGTGTTTGATTTATGTTGAGAAACTTCATTGTGAGAAAAAAGCTTTAAGAAGTGTTTCTGGTTTCAGGTAGAAAAGAAAAATACACCTGACGTGTTTTACTGTCCAATCAGAGGATGAGGAAAGAGTGGGTGAAGCTCCATAATCCTCTGTATCTAAAACCTACATGTGTCTGAACTGGTTCAGAATCAACACGCTCATATTTAATGCATGAAATAAAACACAGCTCTGTGTCCATGTCCTGTTACTGACTTAACTCATTTTCTTTCCTGTTTCAGCTAAAAAAATGGACAAAGTGTCAACAACCAAATGAAGAATACAGAGCAGTAACACCAGGAACCATGGGGGGGCAGTGTTGAGATTTGTACTGTTGTACAAAGTATGACAATGCACTGGCAATAAAGATTTATCTTCTCTTCCAGAAATGGATCAACTTTTTGAAGAGCGACTATTTGAGTTGGTGAGAAACTACCAACTAGGGATGTAATGATTACCAGTATAATGATAAACTGCAGTAAAATTCCAGATGGTTGGTGCTATGCTTTCAATTGTAATCATCATGAAAACCATGATCAATTATTGCACTTTGAAAACTCACGGTTATACTTAAATACTTGCATTACGGATATGTTTACATGTGGTTGTATTGCTCTTATATTCACATGACTTTGTTTAATGCCGTTACACATTTTATTCTACCAAAGTAAATATACTGACATTTTTACATTTTAATTTCAGGCGAACAATGCTTCTACCAACAAAGTATATTATGCATATTATTTTATTTGGTTGGTTAATTTATTTCAGTGTGTATGTAAGTACTTTTTGAGGACATTTCAACAATACTGCAATTACAATGATAACCATGATAATTTTGTATGTATGTATATATAACATAACCATGATATATTTTACAATATAATCGTGATATAAAATTTTCATTAAATTTTATTACATCCCTACGACCAACATATTCACAACTAATCCTCAATGCCAATATTAGTAAAACCTCCTGTCATTGGTATTTGGTCAGTATGTTAAGTCAAAGCAGCGCCCTCTGGTGGAATGACTGACAAACTCTCAATTCAATGCAATGGATTCATGAAAGTATAAATGCAGTAACATTTACACTTTTTTGGAACACATGCATCTATCTTTGTGCAAATTTAAATAATAAACGAGGCTTATGCTGTCAGGGGCCAACAGCAAGAGAAAAAAAACCCAAAAACACCTGGTGTCAAAATATGACATCATGTAAACTCAAACGTAGTGCCATGAAGAAAGAGAATTCTTAGCCAATTGATACAAACTCAATTTGAGCTACATGGACCTGATAGTGGCAAAATAATGGTCAGAGAACCAATTTTCCCCACAAAACTCCACTTAGTGAAAGAAAATGACACCATATGACAGGGTCTCAAACATATGGCCCGGTGGGATGAACTTGTGAAATGCAAAAATGATACTGAAGATACTAATGCTCAAAGATGTACAGACCAATATGATCTAAAGTGGGTCAGAGC
Organism: Fowleria isostigma; assembly: GCA_029814645.1. Taxonomy (NCBI): domain Eukaryota; kingdom Metazoa; phylum Chordata; class Actinopteri; order Kurtiformes; family Apogonidae; genus Fowleria; species Fowleria isostigma. The sequence continues at coordinate 37,595,140 of JAPTGZ010000001.1, read as the reverse complement.
AGTAAAATACTATCAAATTCCCTATAAATGATGACAAACTGATGTTTCTATTTGTTTTAGTGTAAGAAAGTTAAATTACATGAAGACTTTAACATTTATAAACTATCCTTTCACAAAAAAATGTGAATAACCTAAAATATCTTAGGAACAATAAGTGCATTTTTTACCAATATTCTGCCTTTTGTTAAATGTTTTACATATTTATAGATCAACTGTGGTCTGTAAGTTGTAATGAACATATGTAAATGATAAACTGAGAATATTGTTAAAATTGCACTTATTTTTCTGAAGAGATTTCCGGTTACTCATCTTATTCACATTTTTAAAAGGTAGTTTGTAAATGTAAACATTATTAAAATGTAATTTAAATTTTTTCACCCTTATTATTTTACTGGTTCGGTCCACTTCAGATCATATTGGGCTGAATGAGGCCCCTGATATAAAATGAGTTTGAGACCCCTGCTATATGAACTCAGGATGGTAGCCAGAAAATGGACTTTTGCAAGACGACAAATATCAACCAAATTGATCTCACTTGGCTGATTATTGCTTGATTTATGTAAAAAAACAAAACAAAACAAAACTGATTTTCAACTAGAGCGCCCCTGTTTGGATGACTTCTAATACTTATAGAGAAGCTGAAATCAATAGGGTTCTTCCACAAGGGGTTCCCTATGTTGGTTATCAAGGGAGGAGAAATCTAACTAAATCTGTCCCGGCGTTCAGGGTAAAACTATTATATAAAGAGCCTCAACTCTCATGGTCTTAGTTTTAGCTGATAGTCCAGCGTGGTGAAATATCACTGATGATGCTCCTTCATGATCATAAATTGAAGTTTTAAAAAGAAAAGGAATGTTGTGATAATCATGTAACATAAGATAACAGTAAAAAGTATGTAAGTGATAAGACAGTGATATATAGTCGCAGAAAAAATTATTAGACCATAAAAAGTAATCAAAAACAATGGTTATGCAATCGAAAATTCCTGTGTGTATCATGTGACTAAAACACACAGAAAAGAAAGAGTGGAATGTCTAAAACCAATGTTTTTGTCAGTACAATGCCATAGATATTGATATAAGAACTTAAGTGATTTTGGTTATTATCAAGAAAGCCATGGAAAATGGATAGATATCAGCTCTTAACTTAAACTCTTATAAGCCATTTTTGTTATCATGATATTTGTCCAAACAAATGTACCTTTAGTTGTACCAGGCATTAAAATGAACAAGAAAAACATAGGGTGGTCTTATAATTTTTTCCGTGACTGTATGTGTGCGTCTCATCCTGGTAAATTTTGATGGGAAAAGCCTTAAATTCTGTCGGTTGATTTATTTAAAAGGGGTAACAGGATGTCGATTCAAAACTGCAGTGAGATGGTGGTGGGAATTAACTGTGTCAGTGTCTTCATTTCTATTTGATCAGATGGCGGTGGTGGTGTCAGTCCTCTGGTCTGATAATAAGCACATTCCTCAAATGTCCTACATGTGTAAATGCTGTTTGTGGTTTCTATGGGAGTGGCCTGTCCTCGCTGTGAGACTTCTTACCCAAACTCCACATCCTTCATTCATCTTCTGTCCCGCTCCCCACCGTCCCTCTGCGTGACGCCACGTGACGGCGTGAAAGCTGAGGGATGGTGGGGAGAAGCGTCGTATCGAGTTCATTTTGTTGCTTTTGTTTTTATCTGACGGTGACTCCGAGCTTCTCCAGAACTCTTGTCCCTTTCTCCTCGTACTCCTCCCTCGTCATCCAGAAGTTGTCTTTGTCCTTCATGATGTCCGCCAGCACGGCTCCGCCCAGGAACACCATGTGTTTACGCCGAGGGGGGTCTTCTATCCTGATCTTGAATTTCTGGAGATGAGGTGGAAAAGGGGAAAAAAGGATGAGACGATAAAATTAAATATACTGAGGCCTGTCGCTCATTATACGTGGAGGGTTTTCCAGAGCAGACTACAGAGAATAAATTATCCTTAATTTAAACCTAGACTCAAGAAAAAATATTCAACCACCCTATGTATTTTTTTTTTTTCCTTGTCCATTTTAATGTCTGTTACAACTAAAGGTACATTTTCTGGACAAATATGCTGCCCGGCAAAAAATAAAAAAGCTGCACATGCAAAATTTGACAGCACCATCTTTGGCTTTATTTCCAGGAGACATTCACTGTGACATCTTTTTTGCCAAATAATGCTTATGTAGTGTCACAAGAAGGGTCATAATACTTTTTTCATCCATAGTTGCATTAAATTTTTATTTCTGATAATGGAGAATTGGACCGCTGCACCAAGTCTTCCACCATTGTAAATTAAAGTCTGGATTTTATGGAGGATAATCCATGTGTGAAAATGATGTCTCATTCTCCCTGAACCCTTCTGTCACAAACCTGATGATCAACCCTGGTATTGATCAATGTTTTTAGACATTAGAGACATGAGAGGACACTTACTGCATCATAGTTCAATAACCTGTTCCAGCTGAAACGTTCTCAACCACTGCAGTACTTACCCATGGAAGGATCTGAACTATTGTCTGAGTTAAATCCAAGTAGTTCCTTTTTTTGTGCAGGTTGTTTATTTAACTCTAACTGATGCAGTAAGTGTCCTCTCATGTCTCTGACGTCAAAAAGATTGGAAAATGCCAGGATTGATCAGGGCTATCAGGTTTGTGACAGAATGGTTCAGGGAGAATGAGATGCTGATCAAATATTTATTTAGAAGCCTAGGACATTTGTACAGGTTCACATACTTCTCGCCGCTGTAGATACAAAATTATGCAAAGCTGCATTTTAATGAGTGAAATAAAGGCAAGAACTGAAAACCTAAGAAAGGTTATTTGAGTTATTTTTCCTTCAATGTCTAAATCTGATGGACACCACTCTGTTATATTGTTTATTTCACTGCAGACACAGATCAGGGATATAAAAGATGACAAATATGTGGACCCTCTACAACAGTGTGGGGCAAAAATCTTTAAAACATTAGTTTTATAATGTGGATTTACAGTTAATGACTGCATCAGTTCATGGATTTTGAAAAAATAACTTATTATTTATTTCAGTGAACTTCTTTGACTTCAGATAATGACATTCAAGTAAAACATCAGGAGTTTGAAGAACTAAGAATTAAACTTTTCTGAATCTTTCCCTTAATTCCTTAAAGCTTTGAAAATTCTGTGACTTCTCCAGAATTTTCATGACTGATGAGAGGATTCCTGAGGTGGACAGGATCTCGTCAATCAGGGGCCAATATGGAGACATGCTTCCTTAGTAAGTGAATCTGGGATCAATCACAAGGACTTCAAGTTCATTGGAGCTGAGATGAAGGAACAGATGAAACAGCTCTGAGGCTGTTGTTCCATTCTGTTAAACCGAGCCTTGTCTGACCTCCTCCATAGTAAAACACGGTGACGTCATCATCCTGAACTCACCGACAGCTTGTCCACGTCGCCCTTCAACACTCGCTCCAGATAGAGCTGCTTCAGCTCCCGCTCCAGACGGGAGGGCAGACCCGGATACATGGTGGACCCTCCGGACAGGACAATGTGTTTGTAAAACTCAGCCCTGGTCACAAAAAACAGACAGTGGTGGTTAATGATTAAGGATGCCACTTTTTTTCCAGACCAAGTACAAGTACAAGTACTTACATGTGATTACTTGCCATTTCTAAGTACCAATATGAGTACTTACTAATGACACTACAGTTCTTAGTTACTTTTGAAAATGTGCTTTATTGTCATCGTCATTAGTCTGTCACAAAGTGCTGCTACTGACATTTAATGCATACAAATGAGCGTTTCTCCATCAGTCCACAAGAGGGTGCCACTTAACTAACCATACTGGACAAATATCACAAAGAAGAGTGGAGTGTTTTCAGAAAAACAAAGTCAATAACAAACATGGCGACAACAGAGGAGGTAGTACTAATGTGGATACTAATGTTTATATTGATGAGGGTAGTTGTCATAAATATATCAGTAGTTTTTCACTAATTCACAAAATCAATCTTTGAAACAATCCGCTGCCTCCTTGGTTCCCAGTGATACTGCTTCTCTGTCTGGGTATGCACAAAGCCTTATATACAGGCGGTCCTCGGGTTACGCCGGACGCGACTTACGCAGTTTCGTGGTTACGCCCCCTGAGTCTCGTCCGCTATTTTGTCTCCAGTCGC
>JAPTGZ010000001.1:37300874-37311080 GCA_029814645.1 Fowleria isostigma | reverse complement strand
TATCAGTGCATGTGTTTGGATGGTGGGAGGAAACCGGAGTACCCGGAGAAAACCCACGCAGACACGGGGGGAACATGGAAACTCCACACAGAAAGGTCACATTGTGGATGGTGCTGGGATCGAACCCAGGACCCTTTTGCTGTGAGGCATGAGTGCTAACCACTGCACCACCCATAATTAGATATAATATATAAAAAAAAATTGTGGTGCAAATTCACCTCAAGTAAAAATTTCTACTTTGTTGTACTTTGTATGATGACACTCACACTTGTATTTATAGTCCAATCCTTCTGGCCTTCTTTGCTGTATGTTTGGGACCCTCCACTGGGTGGCGCCGTGGGCAACTGCCTATATCGCCTGTAGAAAGGACCGCCACTGCCCCCATCGTATTTACACAGATGTCGGTGCAGGAAAAAGGCAAAATATTCCCATGACAGAAGTGCTATGTAAAAGGGGCTCATGCATTGCTCCATACTTCTATCCAATAACTCAAATATGGCTTCATAAGTGAACACTATAACATTCTCATTGCAGTATAATTTAATACTAATAATGTCTTTAGTTGCTGCAGTAGACTGATGACAGTGCGTGGTATAAACACTTGTCTCATTTGTTTCTATCCTAGAGGTAAACAAGGATAAAGGAGGCAGTGACATTGACTTGATAGTGCTCTTGATCCAAATGCAGCACATTTAGTCGAATTTGAAGGGAACAGGCAAGCCTTAGAGGTGAAGAGAGAGACAAGAAGAGGAAAGGCAGCTCCACAGGCATAAGCCGTCACGCCAGACAACTGACGGAGTAAAACATGTGTGGAGACTGACACCAGCGCTCCACTGGCGCCAGCCCTATCCGCTGGTTTGTGGAACTTTCCTGAATGTGCCGAGAGGCTCTGACTGATTTAAACCCAAGCGCCTCTTTGGGCCCAAGGCTGTCTAAATGTTAATATATGTCTGTGTGACATTCTGCTGCTGAAGCCACTGGACTGGACCTTCACAGACAGAGGTAAAGATACCTGGAGGTAGATGAGAGAGCAGCCGATGGGTGGATACAAGAGATGAGGAGAAGGAAAACCTCATGATTAAAGTGATAAGAAAAGGGTTCATTCCAACATAATAAAGGAAAAATGGATTTGGAAAAGAGTGGAGGCGTAGATACAGAAGAGGGAAGGAAAGAGTGAGAGCTGATTGACATCGCTGCAGGGCTTAAAGAGCCCCGGGCACCGCAGCATAAAGACCAGCCTTAGGCCACTGGACCGAAGACACCACTCTGATGAGTGTGTGTGTGTGTGTGTGTGTGTGTGTGTGTGTGTGTGTGTGTGTGGCCTGGATGAACCTACAGCCTCAGCAGAGCCATCAGCCAACATTCGTTCACCTGTGCATCCCCTCCTCGTCACAGGCCAGAGGAAAGCAGTAAAACAACCAAAACTGATGGTACATGTTTTATGGGAATCAAACTTGTCACATTTTCTTCAATTTAAAGGGGTGATATTTTGCTAAAACCCACTTTTTTTTTTAGTCTTTTAGTCTTTTATTTGTGCATTTTTGACCCTAATAGTGGGCGACATGGTGGTGCAGTGGTTAGCACTCATGCCTCACAGCAAGAAGATCCTGGGTTTGATTCCAACACCAGTTGATGGGTGGAGTTTGCACGTTCTCCCCATATCTGGTTGGGTTTTCTCTGGGTACTCCAGTTTCCTCCCACCATCCAAACACATGCACTGATAAGTTAATTGGTTCATCTAAAGTTGTCCATAGGTGTGAATGTGAGAGTGGTTGTATATCAGCCCTGTGATGAACTGGCAAAATATCCAGGGTGTACCCCGCCTTCGCCCTTAAGGAGCTAGGATAGGTGCCATGTGACCCCCGTGACCCTAGTGAGGATAAATCGGGTTTAGAAAATGAATGAATGAATGAATGACTCTAATAGTTCATATAGTTTGAGTTTGAACCCTCCAGGTGTTGCAGTTCTAGCTTTATATATTCATTTAAACATAAATCCAGTGGATTTTTACAACTTGTTTTAATTTCTTAGTTTGTTTCGTTTTATTGGTAGTTACGTCGCTACATTTGCACGAACAAGGTCAAGACTTCCGTCAAATGTTTCTCTGAGTACGATATTAGCAGTGGTGGTTGTAGTCTCAGTTTTAAACACATCTGTAGCACATTTACAGTCATGGCCAAAAGTTTGGGAATGATACACAGTTGTTTTGTTTGCTTGTTTGCTTGAATGTGATTTGTCAATAAAAGCCATTAAAACCTATATAATTCTTTCAATTATTCATCAATGTACCTTAGAAATGTATGTAAATAAAATAAAAAAAAATAAAAAAAGTAGGCAGCAAATTTTGTGAAAACAAAACTTATGTTATTCCTAAAATGTTTGGTCATAACTGTACACTGAACAAAAAAATAAACACAACACTTTTGTTTTTGCGCCCATTTTTTTTTTTATTTTTTTGGGATTAGGGTTTTATTTGATTCAGTGGTTTCACTTTCATCAGCAGCTACAGACATGACCAAAAGTTTTATGAATGACACAACAGGATTTATTGCTTAAATGCGATTTAATTGTCAAAAAAAATTATTGAAACCTCTAAAATTCATTTAATTATTTGTCAACATACCTTATAAATGTATGGAAATAAGTAAAAGAAAACAGACAGCAAACTATGTGAAAACAAAACTTGTGTCATTCCCAAAACTTTTGACCATGACGGTAGACCTAATGTTTGCCCACACCAATCTAGGACAGACATGTGGAGATGTTTGACACCTTAACTGGTCAGTCTGATTATGATTTCAATGCATTTGTAGGAATTCCCAGGTTCGAATGACTGTGGTAAAGTTATTATCAGAAGACTTGGTTCTTACTGGGTCTTCTTTTCTGTCCTCCTCCCGGTCAGACCTTTGAGGCCGAAGGCTACAGTTTGCTGTTGGTGCCATTATTAATGATAAATTATAATTTTTTGTTATCACTAGATGAACGTACTGTATCCTGAAAACTACAAAGATGGCTGAACAGCACAGTCAACATCCTGGAGGGGGCAGGGTATGAAGTGGGTCATTGTATTTAAAGGGCCAGCACCCCAAACCACCTGTCTCATAAATGGACTTGAAGATGGACCTGTGGAGTTGAATTAATGAAGAATTCAGGCCCATTCATAGCATTTGCAGTTTATGTAGATCACAAGAAAATGTTTTAAAATGCAAAATTCCATTCAAGAAAAGCATAATTTCACTTCTTTAAAGCGGGGGTTTCAAACATGGGGCCCGGACCAAATTCAGCCCGCCAAAGGGTCCAATCAAGCCTGCAGGATGAATTTGTGAAATGCAAAAATGACACTTAAGATATTAACAATCAAGGATGTACAGACCAATAAGATGTAAAGTGGGTCAGACCAGTCAAATACTATCAGAATTACAAATAAATAATGACAAGTAGTCATAGTTTATTTCAGTCATATATACATTTCAAAACACTGGAAGAAGAAATAATACAATTTGATTGAAAAAGACGCAGGCAGAAGCAAAGCCTGTTAATGCCTGCCTACTTTACATCTTAAGCAACACAACACATGGTGTCAGGTAGAAAGAAAAAAAGGTAACTTCCCCCCTTTTTTTTTCAAATACAGCCATGACTTTCAAATATAGATACATTCGATGACTTTTGACCATAACGAAAGATTTGTGTTGCATAAGTTTTAAATGAGCAGTTTTACAGCTGAACCCCTTTAAAAGAAATACATCTTTTAATTTCTTTTTTAGCTTTTGGTAACATAAATTTACATCCATCTCTCAACTCATATTTACTTTCAGACACTATATAAAACAATATAACAAAAGCTAATTTTTCTCTTTGTTTTAGTGTAAAAAACTACAATTTCATGAAGATGTTGACATCTATAAACTAGCCTTTCACAAAAGATGTGAATAACTTAAAATGTCTTAAGAAAAATAAGTGTATTTTTAACAATATTCAAAGTTCAGGGTACACTTTATTGTCACCCGTAGGAGAAATTTGACTTAGACAGGGCTCAAGCAAGCTGCACTGCAACACATAAGACAAAATACATACTACTAAAAGCACATCAAATATGACCTATAATAAATAATTTAAAATAAATTAAAAACAGAAAACAAAAAACTTAAAAAATACATACACATGCCATGCATCCATACACCCCTTAGTGCACCCCAATTGGCTACTTCCCTTTGGTAGCAGCACCAAGCTGCTCATTAATGAGCTTAATTGAGAGAGGAATAAAAGAGATTTTAAAAAGGTTGAGTCTGCCTGGCATGACATATTTTGTGTATTTTTAGATCTACTGTGATCTGTAAGTTGTAATGAACATGTGTAAATGATAAACTGAGACAAAGTATTGTTAAAATTGCACTTATTTTTCTTAAGAGATTTCAAGTTATTCATGTTATTCACAGTTTTAAAGGATAGTTTGTGGATTAAACATTATTATAATCTAATTTTACTTTTTTTTTCTGCTTTTATTTTACCTCAGATCCTATTTGGCTGAATGTGGAACTGAACTAAAATGAGTTTGAGACCCCTGATTTAATGCATTTGTTTCCATTTATTTATTTATTGTTCTATTCCTGTACTGCCTCTACATCTTGCTGAACATGCCAAAGAAGTGCAAAAAGTAAAGGCTGCATTTTGACCAAATAATTATGAATTTTGTTTTACCTTTGTGGTTTTAGTGAGTCTACCTTGTTTCCCCTGCTGTCAACTAATCTTTTGTAGTCGGCTTGTGTTCATCAGCTCTAACTGTGAAAATAATTAATACCACATTAGTTGGAAATGGGAAAAACATATTCAAGCCAACATGATGGACTTCCTGTTGAGTTTAGGATGTGGGTCCAGGGAGCCTGAACCTCATACATGCGCTTGATACATCAAAGTGAAAATCTACAGGGGTTTAATTTTTCAAATCTTATAAGGGATGAGACTAAGGATTTTGTGGCAAAAATATTTTAATTTAGCATTGTCAAGGCAACACTGTTCAATTAAAAAGTCACCGTTTTGATAACTTTTCACAGCAAAACATCTTTAAAGGAGTACTATTTTGTGCAAGTCCAAGCTCCAGGTTCATTATGAGATTTACAAGGAACAGCTGAGTGTGTTCAACCAGATTTCCTCTTTGCCACAGTGAACAGGTTAACAAACCCACCTGCTCCGTTGCCCTCAGAACTAGTTTCTACGGCCGAGTGCAGTGAGTTTGCAATATTCTTTAATGACAAGGTTCATGGCATTGAACACTCAATTAATCCACAACACATTTAACGCTGCAGCCTTCCAGACACCTAAAGCAGCTGACACACTTCACACCTGTCACTGATCAAACAGTCCAACAGACCATCTCCACTTTGAGTTCAGCCACATGTTGCCTCAACGAATTGCCCACTAGATTTTTAAAATCTGTGCTGAGCAGTTTGTTACCCCAGGTCACTCATTTAGTTAACATTTCACTGCAATCTGGATCATTTCCAGGGCCTTGATAACTGCTGTCATTAGGCCTCTCCTAAAGAAGAGTAGTCTTGATGCCACAGTACTGAACAACTATCGGCCCACATCAAATCCACATCAAACCCATATCGAAACTGCCATTTTTAGGTAAAGTTCTTGAGTAAGTTGTTTACCAACAGCTCTCTGACTTTCTCTTACTGAACAACTGCTTAGATGATTTCCAATCCAGCTTCAGGTCCCATCACAGCACTGAGACTGCTCTGATCAAGGTGACCTTTGACCTCCGTCTGAACACTGACAGAGGTCAAGCCTCAGTCTTAGTCCTGCTGGATCTGAGGTCTGCGTTTGACACAATTGATCATGTGATCCCGTTACAAAGGTTAGAGGACTGGGTTGGCATCTCTGGTTCTGCCCTGAAATGGCTCCAGTTCTATCTTGAGGACAGGAAGTATTTTGTTCAAATTGGTAACTCCATGTCAGACCAAATGGCAGTGACCTGTGGCGTTCTCCACGGGTTCATCCCGGGACCCCTCTTGTTCAATTTTTATATGTTGCCCCTCAGCCATTTAATACGCAGTAATAACATGTCCTACCACAACTATGCAGATGACACTCAGATTTACATCTCTCTGACAGTACGGGAACATGGGCCCGTGGACTCACTCTGTCACTGCCTCCAACAGATCACTGTGTGGATGCAAAACAACTTTCTCCATCTAAACTCAGACAAGACTGAAGTCATTGTCTTTGGCCACAAAAACCAAGAAAAAGTGTCAGCAATCACCTTGAGTCTCTTACTTTAAAAGCAAAAAATTCAGTTGGAAATCTGAGGGTAACAATGGACTCAGACCTAAACTTCAACAGCCACATTAAATCAGTACCATCATCAGCCTTTTACCATCTCAAAAACATTGCTAGAATCAGAGGTTTACTGTCTAAACCAGACTTGGAGAGACTTATCCATGCATTTATCTCCACCACGTTAGACTATTGTAACGGCCTTCTCACTGGACTTTCTAAACTAGCTGTAAGACAGCTGCAGTACATGCAGAATGCTGCTGCTGGTCCTGACTAGAACCAGCAAGTATGACCATATCAGTCCTTACTCAGGTCTCTGCACTGGCTTCGTGTTGCTCAGAGAATAGACTTTAAAACAGCTCTGTGGGTGGAGAAGTTTCTCCATGGTTTAGCACCAAAGTACATCTGTGACATATTGGTCCCACATGGACCCTGAGAACCTCAGGGACTGGTCTTCTGCTGGTGCCCAGAGTCAGGACTAAACATGGTGAAGCTGTGTTTCAGTTCCATGTTTCAGCTTAACTCTGGAGCAGAGTTCCTGATGATGTCAGACAGACCTCTACTCTGACAGTGTCTAAGTCCAGGCTAAAAACAGCTCTGTTCAACTGTGACTATAATAACTGAAATGAGTCTATCTGCACCCCTCTTTTTTACTGTATTTTTTTTTATTGATTATATTTTAATTGTAATTGTGTGTTTTTATTTTTCTCTTTTCTATTTCTGCAAAGCACTTTGAATTGCCCTGTGTGTGAATTGTGCTATACAAATAAACTTGCCTTGTCTTGCCTTGCCTTTTTAGAATGGAATTTTGTATTTTCAAACATTTCCTTGTGGTCCACATAAGCTATAAATGCTACGTTTGGTCTGAATTCTTTATTAATTCAACTCCACAGGTCCATCTTCAAGTCCATTTATGACTAATGACAGTAGACAGGTGGTTTGGAGCGCTGGCCCTTTAAATACAATGGCCAATTGGCGGTTTGAATCCCCACATATCGAAGTGTCCTCGGGTAAGACATTGAATGCTTAATTGCCCCCAGTGAGGCCCGGTAGTACCTTGCATAGTGGCAGCCGCTCACTGGTGTATGAGTGTGTGCATGAATGGGTGAATGTGAGGCTAGTAATGTAAAGCACTTTGAGCACCATTAATGCGTGGAAAAGTGCTAGGTAAGTACTGACCATTAACCAGCCATTCACTTCACACTCCGCCCCCTCCAGGATGTTGACTTGGCTGTTCAGCCATCTTTGTAGTTTTCAAGATACAGTACGCTGGTCTAGCGATAATGAAAGTGGTCAAACTGTGTCCTTCATATCCTAGGTCTGAGTCAGTCTGACCTGGAGGAGGACAGAGAAGAAGAACCAACAAGAACCACCACTTGTATAATAACTTTACCATGGTCAACAAGCAGCATCTATGTCTGTAAAGCATAACACAGAGTGAAGCTAGTTCTAAGCCTAGCATTAGTACTGTACGGTGTTTATATTGAAAAGTTTATCTGAGATGGCTGTTTTATTTGAACTGGTATTTTATTTGAAATTGTTCCTGTTATACAGTTTTATAATGAGTATTTTATTTTGAGATTCCTATTTTATTTGTTTCTGCAAATTTGCAGTTTTATAGTGAGAATTTTATTTGGGATAGCTATTGGGCTGTTGTACTGATGCTATAGTGGTCTGCAGCAGAGTCTGTAATTATGATGTTTTTTTTCTGTGTGATGAATGTTGTGAGTCCATGGCATTTTAATTTCCCCATTTGAGGATTAATAAAGCAATCAATCAATCAATCAAGACAATAAAATAACGTTAAACAAAATGACAGAAGGTTAACAGTCACTTAACCAATATACTAATTACTAGCTCTGATGTATGTTGTCGCATGAATTGGCAGTTAATTAATGTGGAATTAATTTATTGATTGATTAATAGCAGAAATGCCAGCACTCTACCTTTAAACTTAAACTTCCTTAGCGTGGGGTTTCTCCAGTCTCCTCCTTTCAGATGTGGTTACTTTTATCACAATTTTATCTTTCAACTATTAACTACTTTCTCTCTCAACTATCAATTGCCCATTTTCATCAGTTTTACTTTTTTTGCTCTCCGTGAAGTACAAACATGGCATATTTTGGCACCCCAAATAAGCTGATATCGTACAATCAAAGATTACATTCAAAATATGAGTTATATCAAACAATACAATAAACACAGGTAATTATCAGAGTGTAATCAGCCATATCTGAGTTACTATCACGTTATAAAACGCAGTCACACATAGTAAACTCATAAAGATCTGTGTTGGGGTGGGGTGGGGGTGGGGGTTCACCAACCCACCATTTGTCCTGCAGAGCAAAAGTTGATTGTTCCTTGCTGGGCTGGGGTTCATTTAATTAGCAATGGGGTGATCGTTTCACAATAGAGTTCTTTTACATATCCAGGAAAACGGATGATAAAACAGAAATCATTGCAGTTTTAGAAAAGCAGGAGAGGCTCCATTCATTTCACTTAAAGGGGGGAGGATGCCATCAGTCACCACAAATGTCACATCTGGCTCCTCACTAGCTGCATTTCCATTACCCTCAGAAATGCACAAAATACAAATTGCACAATTGAAAACTGGTAATGGAAACAGGAATTTCACAAAAACTGTCAAAGATCGCCAAAAAGTTTTTACGCGCCCATGAGGCGGTATTTGAGACATTTTGATATAGAAGTTTATCGGAAAAAGGGTCATGGAGACACATTTTGCACATCTTCACTAATCACGGGCATGACACTTATGGTGCCACGAGAGGTTCAATAACGTAAACAGTTCATTAAATGTTGCCCAGGTCACTCAGAAATTCTGGATCCACAACTGGTCAGTGAATTCTGTACAATTCTCTCCCAGAAATCCATTCTGTGAGGACGCTGTCAAGGACTTTGTCTTGAGACGCGTCTGCAGAGTGATGTGAGTTATGCACTGACGCACCTCTCTGCAAGAACTACGACATATCGCGAGACGGATAGATGGGACTTCACTAGACTCGCACATCAGAAGCCAAACACTCTTCACTGGAAATTGTAGAAATATTGCTTTTATTTTGCGCAAAACTGTAATGGAAACCCAGCTACTGTCTGTGTCTCATATGCTACAGTCCCTTCGGGGGGTCAAACACCAGATCCAGCCTGTACCAATCCGGGCTAACCTCACCCTACAATGTTTACAAGTTGTTAAATGGCAGCAAGTACAAAAAACAAACTAAAGTTTACATCTTACATCTATGGGCTCAATGCTGTCACCACCAGATGCTAATCGCTGTCTTGTAAACACATATCGCTAGCCGTCTAAAATACAACTCATTTATTTTAGGGTTAATTGTAACTGACCACTGTCTTGTCTCCACCGTTGCTGTAGACAGTTGAACTGACGCCTCTATTGAATGTAGTTTTAAGGCTCATCCCTCTGGATTGTCTAAGGTTGCTAAAACATGTCTACACAATGTTTAGCGCAGACAGGAAGTCGGGATATTCCCACAGAAAATAATATTCACCCAGGTCCTTCGTACATGTCCAGAGGCTGGAGGTCGGTGTAGTGATTTGTTTTCATTAATACAACCAACAAATGAACATTTTAGTAATTTTGGACAGTTTGGACCTATTTTCCATATGGACTACAACTGCCGATGCTGTTGTCATACTAAGAGAGATGTTCGTCGGAAGTCTTGACTTTATATGTGCAAATATAGTGACGTAACTAGTTATAAACCCAACAAAATTAAGAAGTAACTAAACTCTCCTCTGTTTCCTGAAATAAATGTAACCCATTAGGGTTCTCGCCAGGATTTTTTCACAGCGTCGGGGCATCGGCGGGGGGGGGGGCTGCAAGGGATGGTTCGCCCAGGGCGCAAATCTACCCAGAACCGCCTCTGATGGCAGGTGTACGGAATGTGACAT
>JAPTGZ010000001.1:37106099-37120993 GCA_029814645.1 Fowleria isostigma | reverse complement strand
TTTCTTTGTGGTGATTTTCTTCATTTTTTCTGATTTTCTTTTTTGTTTGTGGTGATTTTCTTTGTTTTTTCTGATTTTCTTTGTTCTTGGTGATTTTCTTCTGGGTTTTTGGGGGGGGGATATTTTTTTTTGATTTTTCTGATTTTTTTTGTTCTTGGTGATTTTGTTAGTTTTCAGAGATTTTTTTGTTCTTGGTGATTTTCTTCTGGGTTTTTTGGGGAGATTTTTTTCTTTGTTTTTTCTGGTTTTCTTTGTTTCTGGTGATTTTCTTGTTCATTTTCTGTGCATTTCTTCCTCATTTTTAGGGATTTTCTTCAGAATCTGTTATTTTGTTCTTTTTTTTCTGTGATTTTCTTTTTCTCATGTGGTGATTTTCTTCACTTTTTCTCGTTTTTTTTGTTTTTGGTGATTTTCTACTTCCTTTGTGGTGATTTTCTTTGTTTTTTAATGATTTTATTTGTTTACGGTAATTTTCTTGTTTCTTATATTTTCTTCATTTTTTTTCTGATTGTTTTTGGTAATTTTTTTGTTCATTTTTTTGCATTTCTTCCTCGTTTTCAGTTATTTTTTTCCCAGTATCTGTTATTTTCTTCTTTGTTTTCAGTGATTTTCTCTTGTTCATTGCTCATTTTTTAATGTTGTTACCAGCAACTGTGTGTCGGTTACCCTTGAATTTAGATGAGAACATGTTGAGTTCATTTTCCTCCTACATTGCAGGACCTGTGATGTGACTATTGTGCACACAGACATTGCGATGATAATGCTCAAACAACATATTGTGCAGCTCTACTTAATACCAGTTTTTAACCAGAACAGGAAATTGTAAAATGGTGTTGTAAGCTCTCATCATGCATATAAAACATTAAATAAGGCCTAACCAATAATAACCAACTAATAATAGTCTGGATCACCATCAGAATAATGGTGAATATATTAGTCTCACAATGATATAGAGCTGCACAATATATTATGCATCTAAAAGCAACAAATTATAGACTAAATTATATATCAAATTGTTGGACAAAGTCATTTCTTTCAAAGATTATTTACATTTTAATTTTCCAACATTTTCTTTTTTATCTCCGGTCCTCCAACATCATACATCCATTAAAAGTCTTTTAAATGCATATGTAAGAGAACTATGAAGAAACAACTATCATCACTGACACCAATAAACTCAGCAAGTTTACTTTTACTCCAGTTACGACCAATGAAAACAAAAACTCACACACATTTGATCGACTCTACTGACAATAGAGCCCACACATTCACCCAAGTCAACATGATATGGAGACTATGAATAGTCTCTGCCCATCATCACTTGAAAAGTCCTTCTCGCTACATCAAAGAATAACGATATCTGAACTTCAGCTGTCCCCAAAAAGACGACTCCCCCAAAAACACGTCGTTGTATATGCTGTGGCCATTTTAATACCATGTCATGCTTCCACATACACACATGTAGTACTAAAATAACTTTCCTCGACATTTTTTAAGGTACTTTAGTGGCTCAACATCACTAAACATGATTAAAAAGCCTTGTGTTGGGAAGAAAAACTCCATAATAACTCCTCAGAGGTCTGGGTGATACAGCCAATATTTTATCATGAGAAACAATTTTATTTTTTTGTTATTATTATAATTATTATTATTTTCAATTTTAAGCATTAAGATAGTGCCTTGGCTGTCGTATTTCTTGTGCAGATCTGAGTTCTAATGTGATTGCAGTGCCTTTGTTTTGACAGTGGGTTTTAATGGGCTGCATTCATTGTAACAGCAGTAGATTATTTCCCTGCATAAATCATATATTATTTCCTGCACACTTGTCAATACATTCCTCTGTGCATTGTGAGCACAATTTGATCTGCTTTTAATCTATATTCAGCTCTTCTTCAAGCCTTATTGATCGACTCTCATCAATATGTCAACCCGAGAGCCTATTTGTGTTTTTACAAACCTTGAAATTATTTCACAAAACCAGTTCAGAAAAGAAAAGAAGATGTCTATTTTCCCTCTAAACCTTGATATTTAGTATTTTTGGTGTAATTTTCCTTGTAGGTTATTATGTAAAGATAGGATTATTGTTTTTTTGAGCTTCTTGTTGAATATCGACGGTTTGCGTGTGACATGTGCGATTGTTGTGTGCTTATCGGGTCTTTTTCTTGGCAGATCCATTGTCGATGAGTCCACAGAAAGCCCTAGAGACGATCGGGGCCAACTTACAGAAGCAATACGAAAATTGGCAACCAAGGGTGAGTAGGTTCATGTGACCCAACCTTCAGCGATCTCTTTAAAGAAGGATTGCACATTCATTCAATCACAATACTACATACCATATTTTCCGGATTATAAGTCGCACTGTTTCTCATAGTTTGGCTGGTCCTGTGACTTCTACTCAGGTGTGACTTGTATATATTAAATGATATAATTTCACATGTTCTTAAATATCATTTCACACTGACCAACATGACCAAGGAATAAACATTACTCACAGCTGTGAGAGGGCGTGCTCGGCTTGTGACAACGACTGGTATCTGCTACTCCTGAACCACTAAAAATTAATTTCTTTCCCCCTTGGACGCTGACTAGGAACATCCCATATATATGCTACAAGTTCTACCCATGGAACATTTAGTTTTTCCCGTGTGTTGTGTCTTTTTCCAGTGGCTACTACTTTGACAAGCTTTGGGAAAAACCAGTGAAAATGTATTATTACTATATTTTTTAGTTGTTTATTTATAGATAAAAAATTAAACAAATAAATAAAAGAAAATAAAAACAAATTTTAAAAAAATATATAGTTTTTAAACAATTTTAAAAAAAATTATAAAAAATAAATAAAAAAGAAAAAGAAATAAAGGGAAAAAATAAAAATGTATTATGTAATCCTATTGGTTGTCCTAGTATGGGTTGTGTTTACCTCCACCTATCACAACAGCTGTTACATTTGAAAAAATGGAATCTGTTCTAATGGTCGTCAAATCACGTCTACGGGGGTCGTCACATGGCGTCTTTATGGGGGGAAAGGGTTAAACATTAACCTAAAGACAACTGAGAAAGAGTGAACACAAACACCCCCAAAAAGAAAATCGTATTCTACAGATTACAAACTGCAAGTAGTGAAATATGCAGCCAAAAATGGTAATCGAACAGCAGAAAGAAAGTTTGGAGTGAGCGAGAAATTTGTGAGGGATTGTGCGGATGAAAGCAAGATGTCCAGCTCTAGAGGAACGAGTTCACAGATGGGTAAATGGTCTGTAATTATATAGTTCTTTTGTACACATTAATGGTACTCAAAGTGCTTTACAATGCTAGTTTCACATTCACCCATTCATACACCAGTGGGTGGCCACTATGCCAGGCACTATCAGACCTCACTGGGAGCAATTTAGGGTTCAGTGTCTTGCCCAAGGACACTTCGACATGTGGACAGTTTGAGGCGGGATTCGAACCGTTGACTCTTTGATTATTGGACGACCCGCTCTACCACCTGCGTCACAGCCGCCCAATGGGTGATGAACAACGTGCTGCCGGGAGAGGCTTGTCAATGGTGCAGTTACATCTCCACGCCCTGGTAGTTGCCAAGGCGATGAGTGTAAATGACTTTGCGGGAGGACCTTCTTGGTGTTACCGCTTCATGAAATGCAACCGCCTCTATCAGAGCAACGGGCAATGGTGTGACAAAAACAGCCAGCCAGGGTCTCGATTTTGTAAAATAAATTTCCCAAAAAAATGCAACTTATATTTGTTTTTTCTTCTTTGTGAATCATTTTTTGATTGGTGCGATTTATACTCCGGAGCGACTTATAGTCCAAAAAATATGGTATTACACACAGACTACAACCACACAAATATGCTTTCATCTTAAGAAATTTCTGGAAATTACTTCTGCAGCGATGCTAAAGTAATTGAGTGTCAGTCGTGTGTGTAACACAACTGAAGTGAACATGACCAGGGAGAATAATGAGGCCACATCTCACGGTAATTACTCAGACATACTAAATGCAAACTCAATATGGAGTAAAGACAGAAACATGTCAAAGTCAGAGTCCGTGTTAAATCAACAGCTGGTCGCCAAGGCTGGTATCTTACTTTCCTCCTGAGAAACAATGTGACTAAGGCAGGGGTCTCAAACATATGGCCAGGGGTCCAAAACTGGCCCACCAAAGGGTACAATCAAAGATGACACTGATGATATTAAAATAATTTTAGGTCAATTTGATCTAAAGTGGGTCAGACAAAAGTGGGTCAGTAAAATACTATTAGAATAAACTATAAATAATGAAACCTGCAAAATTTTTTATTAGTGTAAAAAAACTAACATTACACAAAAATGTTAACATTTACAGACTATTCTTTTACAAAAATGTGACAAGTGCAATTTTACCAATATTCTGCCTGTTCTTAAATGTTTCATGTGCTTTTTAGCTCCACTGTGATCTTTAAGTTGTAATGAACATGTGAAAATGAGAAGCTGAGGCAGAATAATGGCATAAATTGTTCAGATTGCACTTTTTTTTTCTGAATAATTTGGTCACAGTCGTTTATGTTTTTCACATTTTTCTAAGGAATAATTTTACTCCAAAACATAGAAGTTAGACATACAAAACTTGGAATGGACATTATTTTTTACAGTATTATGTTCTTATTTTACTGATCCAACCCACTTCAGGTCATTTTGGGCCGTATGTGGCCCCTGAACTAACATGAGTTGGAGACCCCTGGACTAAGGCATGATGACTACGGAGATACAAATGGAGGGCCCTATCGCACTGTAGGGACTTTTTATAGTTCCTATAACCTTTTCAGGAGCTAAGCTCTGTTTTCTTGCATTTGGACAGCATAGCAACTTGGAACCATGGACC
The DNA here is from genome assembly GCA_029814645.1 of Fowleria isostigma. Lineage (NCBI taxonomy): Eukaryota > Metazoa > Chordata > Actinopteri > Kurtiformes > Apogonidae > Fowleria > Fowleria isostigma. The sequence goes on along the minus strand of JAPTGZ010000001.1, from coordinate 37,116,128 downwards.
ATAGTTTCTAGAACCATATCAGCTCCTCCTTCCGGGTGGGGTCTTTGGATGGTTCCATAGGAACTATATGATGTAGGTGTTTGGAGATCTGTAGAATGTTTGTGACTTGTGAGTTTGTTCTAAACTTGGTTGGATGATCTTTATGTTACCTCACAGAGCTGGTTTGTGGTTTTACAATGACTACTTTGTGTCTAACAGAGTGTAATGTAAACTACTGGCTGAAGTCATAACATACATAGAGTGTCGTAGACAGCAGTGATATTTTGACTACCAATTTTTTTGCTCTGAAGAAAAGTCTTGAGGATACCTTAACACATTTTATTTAGTGAGTGTTGGACTCTGTGGACATGTCGCAGTAGTTTGCTGGTGTTTCGGCAGGTATGAGTTAGGGATGGGGCCGATCCAATCCAGTATCGGTATCGGGTTCCGAAACCAATGCAATTCACCGATCGGAAATTTCCGATCCAACCTGCAGAGATTTTCGATCCATGTCTGTGAATGGAGGTGTGTTTAAAAAAAATGAGGAGTAGTGGGATGTACTTCCGTTTGGGAGATTCATCCCACAGTTTGCAGCCTGTTAGCAGGCGAGCATGGAGCAACCTGTGGCTAACCGACGTTGGATCACAACTGTACGGTGCATGTGGTGTGAACCATGGCACGGATGGAAACCTTCTGAACTGAAACCGGGCCGAACCGTATGTCGCACCCCCCCACCCCAAAAAAAAATAAAAATAAAAAATTTCACAGGAAACACTGTAGTGTTAGACAAGTTGACCCTTAATGTGTATCTGTGTTGGATTTAATAGCTATTGAAACCCTTACAGGTGCATATTCATTTTCATGATGGGATTTTTCCTGTTAACTGGATTTCCTGTTTTTCTGATTTTATACTTTCCTCAAGTTTCCTTTTGGGACATACACACATACATCTGTACATATCATACTTGCCTGTAGAGAGGAATTTATTACAACCTCATATAAAATTTAAAATATACTAATAATTTTAAAGCAAACAGAGCTCTGGTATCAGAATAGTATCGGTATCAGCAGATATTCAAATTCAGGTATCGGGATTGGATTGGAGGTGAAAAAAAAAGTGGATGGGTAGTATGAGTACATTCCTCCCTCTGCTGTTGACAGTGTTTGAATATCAAGACTGCATCTATGTTTTTCTTATTTCTGATATCCTTGAATGTATGAGAACTTTCTGAATGTATGTTATTGTATGAAAATATGCTAAAGTGTTTACTGAGTTTTACGTTCAAATGGTGAATGGGTTTATTTTTGATATTGAGCGTGTTTTTATATATCATGTGCTCCATGTCAATGAAAAGGTCTTGGAGGTGAATCATAGTTTTTTACAGAAGTTGCAACACATGCTTTTATACATTTAGCTTTGTGTGTACATTCCTGTGTGTATTCGTGTTCTTGGCAGCAGTAGTATTCGCTTTAGCCACTAACTGTGAGTGAACTGTCTGTGTCTGTGATTGTCCCTGTAGCTCTGGGTTCGGTTCTGTCCTTTTCCTCCCATCACCTCCAAGCATCAGACCCTCAGATGGTGTTGGGGGGGGACAGTGAAGGCAGCCGTTGTCCATTATCAGCCCTCTGTGGGCAGCTTTTAATTCTGTGGACGATGATTGAGTGAATCACACAAAGTTGACAACATAGGTCTATGTGTAACTTGTATGCAGAGGCACACAAGAGACAAGACGTTTTATTGTCTGCCATTTTGATGGACAGGGTTCTAAAAATTCCAACATAACACATTATTATCTGTCATTTCAAATTTTATTTTTAATAATAATAATGAGACATGTTTAGTAATGTTTAATGTTCAAAAACATCTCAATGATGCAGAAACTGTAGCTGCTGCCGGTTGATAAACGCATTTGTGTAAATACACAGTCACTTTTAATTGGCGTGTTATCTGCACATATTATCAGTTTTCCCGCATGTATGTTCATGCTGCATCAGGGTGATGGTTGGGGTTATGTGAACCAGAGAGCTTAGTGTAAATTTACATTGAAGAACACATAAAACGTGGTTAATACGTAGTAACAGCACATTAAATACCACGAGAACTGTCGTATTACTTACTTGTCCTTCATTCTCCGCTGCATCAGTCCCTCTTTTTTTCATTGCGTTTATCGATGCTGTTACATTTACTGGACTTTTTAAAATAACTAAGGAGACTCGGCTGTCTTGACATTTTATGCAAGCAGTTGTAGCATATAATTTTGGCTAAAGTCAGCTACACAATGAGATGAGTTGACAATGACTGATTAATGTGCACACTGGCCCCGCCTGGACAGGAAGGGTACTACAGGTGAACTAACGGAGTCATTTCAGCGAAGTAATGGTGTATTCAGTTTCGAGGTGAACGGTGGTGATGGAGAGTTACAAATAAGTACTGTATGGTTCTATACAGGCGCTGTAGGCTTCTATACAGGTGGTGTATGGTTCTATACAGGTACTGAGAGTCATATACAGGTACTGTAGAGTTATATACAGGTGGTGTATGGTTCTATACAGGCACTGTAGGGTTCTATACACCAGTGTAGCGTTCTATACAGACACTGAAAGGCTATACAAGTGCTGTAGGGTTATACATAGGTACTGTAGGGTTCTATACAGATGCTGTAGGGTTCTATACAGGCGCTGTAAGGTTCTGTACAGGCGCTGTAGGGTTATATACAGGCAATACAGGATTCTATGCAGATGCTGTAGGGTTCTATACAAGCAATGTAGGATTCTATATAGGCGCTGTAAAGTGCTATACAGGTGCTGTAGGGTGTGTGTAGATGAAATGTTCTGCAGTTACTATCTGTCGGACATGCAGAACCATGGGAATCGTTACAGTGTTTTGTTTGACAGATTGTCAAATAGAATACATTCACATACATTTTCCTGTATGAACTAGTAGTAGGCCTACTGCAAAATAGAAAAGAGTATGCTACTCCTATATCTAAGCTTTAAGGTTAGTTGTTTTAGTTTTATATCAGTTTCCAAAAACAGTGAGTTTACCCTCAGATGTGTCTATTTCAGATTAACGTGTATATTGTGTATATGTATATGTTGTGTCGTGAAATGTGACCGTAATACATAGTATGTTGGATAACCAAAACAACAGAGACACTGACATTTTCCAGTCGTGTACATAGAGTATTTCACTGTCTCCATCAGCAGCTGCAATTAATTTGTAGGAGGAACATAGAAAAGGCACATTGAATGAATGGACTCAATGAATCCAATGAATAAATGTGTGTTTGTATCAATCGGTCGGTTACAAAAGACCAACTGAAGCAGGCAAATGATGGAGAAACAAAAGGGCCCGCAGATGAGACTCAAATCTGTGAATGAATACAAAGATTAGAATATGTTTGTTGTCATGGTAACAAGTACAATGAAATTAAAAGAGCCGTCTGATCTGTGCATCAGGTAAATGTTGTTTTCCATTTTGGCTGCTCCCTTTTGGGGTTGCCTGTGGGGCAGGCAAAAATTCTACCGCCGAACCATGTCGCCCCCATGTGCATCAGGTAAATACACTATAAAAAATACATATACAAGCAGCTAAAAGAAATAGGTTATGGTAAAATAAATAGGTAAAAAAAACAAAACAAAACTTATTAGTAAGCCATCACCAACACAAAAGAATTCTATTCTATTCTATTCTATTCTATTCTATTCTATTCTATTCTATTCTATTCTATTCTATTCTATTCTATTCTATTCAAACTGGACTCATATTTCCGTTTAAACCACTTACTTTCTTCTCTGAATGTAACAAAAACAGACCTTTTCTAACTTCCCTAAAACTACCCAGACCAAACAACACCAGTAGGTCTCACCTGTACCTGTGAAAACTAACAGGTGTAATGATTGGAACTGTGTGTTCTGGTGGAAACTAAACCACCTCGTCTGCAGCCGGTAAATAATGTCGGGCGTCTCATCTGAACGTCAATAACAATGAAACCGGTGACAGTTGGACGAATACACGCGTTAAGACGCCGACTTTTCCCTCCAACCCTGGCGTCATATTCTACCGGTCAGAAACAGAGGGTACCGATGACAACAACACCGATGTTCAAGTCTGAAAAACCGCCGAAAAAATGACGAATAACACCTGACAACATCGGCGCATTTATTGACAGTTCATCGAGCAGTCGAGGTGAACGAGTGTCAGATTAATCAATACCGGATACAAAACATCCACAAAGATCAGTCATCAGGAAACGCTTCAATGCCCCGACGCTGCGTATGTTGTAAACATGTCAGACCTATCTATAGAACCGATTATTTTTACAGTGCACTCTATAGAACCGGTCAGTTTTACAGCGCACTCTATGGAAGCAATCAGTTTTACAGTGCACACTCTATAGAACCGGTCAGTTTTACAGTGCACTCTATAGAATCTTCATTGTTTCTGGTGATTTTTTTTTGTTTTTTTGTTTTCTCTGATTTTCTGTTTTTTGTTTTTAGTGATTTTTCTTCTTTATTTATTCTGACTGTATTCTCCAATTTTTTTTCTTTGTTTTCTTGGATTTTTGTTGTTTTTGGTGATTGTTTTTTTTTTTTGTTTTAACTGATTTTCGTCTTTGTTTTTAGTGGTTTTCTTTTTCAGTGATTTTCTTCTTTGTTCATGGTTATTTTTTATAGTTTTCTCTGATTTTCTTTATTATTAGTGCTTTTCTTTTTCAGTAATTTTCTTCGTTTATTCTGATTTTCTTCATTTTTTCTGATTTTCTTTTTAGTTTTTAGGGATTTTCTTTTTTTGCAGTGATTTTCTTCATTTATTCGTATTATCTTCATTTTTTCTGATTTGTTTATTTTCACTGATTTTCTTCATTTTTTTTGTGATTTTCTTCTTTTTCAGTGATTTTCTTCTTCATTTATTCAGATTTTCTTTTCCGTTTTCTCTGATGTTCTTTTTTATCTTCTCTGATTTCCTTTGCTTTGGTGATTTTGTTCATTTTTTGTTATTTTTGTCTTCGTTTTTCGTGATTTTCTCTTGTTCATCCCTCATTTTTCAATGTCGTTACCAGCAGCCGTGTGTCAGGTACCCTTAAATTTTGATGACAACACTGAGTTCATTTCCCTCCTACATGACAGGATCTGTGATGTGACTATTGCGCACACGTACATTGTGGTGTTCGATGCTCAAACGATATATTGTGCAGTCCTAGTGTGCGCCTCCAAGATTCGGACGCCCCTCATCTCGGGAATGCTTTGGCTATTAGATAACAGCCTAAAAATAGCTGTTAAATATATGGCCTTTTGCTGTGTGAAATAACACCTTCCTTATTTCCCTGAAGCTTAATGTTCTATTTTATAAAGTTTCCTCACTTTTTATGATGTTAATTAAGGTTGAATACCCCTGCTGTAAAAGGTGAAGTGTGGATTGAATAGAAAGGAGAAGAGCTTTTCCCGACACCTGCAGCTCCGCTAATGTAAGTGTTCAAATACTAAGGAGCTTATCTCATTTAAACCTCATTTTGGAAGAAATTCAAACTGCAGAACACCCTCATGGAGTAAAAGATGATGTCATAGCATGACCGTGCTGGGAGACGTCCTCCATATTTCTCTGTGCTTCTTGTTATCCGCCACACGCAAGGTATTTCACGAAAAAAGTAACGAAAAATTATCATGTAATCTTACTGTAATTGTAATCAAGACTGGCTCTGAATGCTTGACGAATAACATGCACAGAACGGCCATCTCATGTATGAGGATATTTATCAGAAACAAGTAACTGTAATCAGAAGGACGTCGGGCTAGGTCTGCGACGATTGACGAAGAGCAAGTGAAGGTGAGACGTCTGGACAGCAGCGTCCTCAGAGTCCTGAGTCTCAATCTGTTAAGGTGATCTGCGAAGAGAGCATCCAGTCGCCAAGAAGCCGTCTATTTATACTCCGAGGCCACGCCCCCTGGTCACCTAGGAAACACTTGATCAGACATCCGAGGAGAGAGAGAGAGAGATAAAAAGGGGCGTGCCCTATGGTCATCACAGTTGGCCTGGTATGCGTTGTGTTCACCTCCACCTATCACAGCCTCCGTTATATTTGAAAAAGACAGAACCTTGTCAAATCATGTCTTAAGTGAAATAACAGAGGTGTCAAAACTCATTATTAAGGGTATGAGGGTGGTCGTCAAATGTCGTCTTTATGGGGGAAAGAGTTAAAGTGACAGAACCTTATTCTGTTTTACCTACATTATAAAAACTAGATTGATTCAACAAGGGAGCAAGACAATGAACATGAGAAACATGCACAGAAACAACTCTGGAAACACTGATTTAAAGTAGAGTGTGAAAAAATATCGATACAGCAATATATCGCGATACTTTGACCTCAATATAATATCAATATTTCAACCCTTAATATCGATTTTTTTTTGGGAAAACAAAAATAATAATTTCTTTTCAACATTAGTTTAATTCACAGTAGTGTAAGTGATAAACTTGATGCATTTTATGTTTAATGCACGTTATGTATAATGCATTTTATGTTAAGTGTATGTATTGTATGTAACACTGCATTTGAATTTTTATTTCAAAAACAATGACATGGAAAAGTTGTTTTACATTAACAGTTTTGACTTAATTTGTCCTTTCAATTTTGTGAAGTATTGTGTGATTTACTTTTACATCATCTCCATTTTTTCTTTGTGTAGAATATTGCAATATATCACAGTATTGTAATATCATGATATATTGTGATACTATCTTATTGCGATCCAAGTATCGTGATGCGTATCGTATCGTGAGGTTCTTGCCAATACTCACCCCTAATTTAAAGGGGGCGTGGCTAACTTTGTCATGTGACTGTATGTGAGATAGGTGTTCTGAAATTACACAAAAGCCAGTTTGTGAAAAGTCATGGTTTAATTTGATAATTTGATAAATAAATAATGAAGCTCATTGAATGTCACCGTATATTCTTTACCAGACTGAAAGACTGAATGTGTTGAATCAGAATGTTCTTCATCCTCTGTATCGTGACTTGGGTGTGAATTAGAGATGCGCATTATATCATTTGAGTGTCGTCATCGCAATGTACATGTGCGCAATAGTCAGATCACAGATCCTGTAATGTAGGAGGGAAATGAACTCGGTGTGTTTTCATCTCATTTCAGGGGTGACACATGTAGTAACTGATAATGTAATACCTGCCAATAATGTAATACCTGCCAATAACGTAATAATTTTGGCCATTTTACATGTAATACAGCCAATAACGTATTAACTTGCCAGTAATGTAATAAATTGAAATGTTTGAAAAAAGTTCTAATTAAAAATGTTTTCCAAGAAATAAATGTTAAATTCATTTGACCATGTCAACATCCAACAGAGGCACTGCCATGAAATTCTGAAGTTACAAATCTATGCAAATAAACAAAATTCTAAATATAGATTTTGTACAACAAATAAATTCTCTTCCAACCATATTTAACCCATAAAGACCCAGTGCTACTTCTGTGACAGTTCCCAAATTATTTTTCCTCTATATTTAACATTTTTTAACCATAAAGACACAAACATCCACCATCTACCGAAACCACCTACTGATATAAACTGTTTAATCCTCTTGATCCACCAGTACATGTCGATAATTGGCGTAAAATACAGTTATTCATCTGTTTATGGTCATCAGATATGACCCATTTGGATGTTCACAGGCTCCGTAGTTACCATGGAAAATTGTCATCTTCTCCAACATTGATCCACTTGCAAAACCCATGGAGTTGGATCAATGACAGTGGATGGACACACTGGGTGTATGCTCAAATAATAATAGATTTTGCTGAAAAGTCACTTTTTCTTCAGTTTTCTCTTTTTTTGATAAAATAATCCTCAATTTTACTCTAGACTTTTATGAACATTGACATGATTAGTAAATTTAATGTTGGAAAATACCTGATTTTCAGTCAACACAAAAGACAGAAGATAATATTACAATAAATGTCAAAAAACCAGTTGAGGACGGCAAAATATTGAGGAAAAGTGTATTTGGAAGTTACACAAATGTCACTCTGGGTCCTTATGGGTTAAGGACAGAGTACTGCATAATACATGGTCTAGATGAATGAATATGACTATGCCAAACACTAGATCTGTTTTTGATGAGCAGACTGCACAAAAACTAAAAAAAAAAAAAAAAAATCCAAAAAATGCAGTCCTATTTATGTATTATTACATTATCGGCTGCAGTTATTACATTTCAAAGGTTTTTTTTTTTAATGCTGTGCCAACAATGTAATAACTTATTACATTATTGGCAAGTTATTACATTATTGGCTTTATTGCATTTAAAATGGCCAATATTATTATGTTATTGGCAGGTATTACATTATTGGCCATTATTACATTATCGGTTGCTCCAACACACACTGCAAGCAGTGATCTAACAATCACAGTCGTTCATAATCAGTTCGCCGAAACAGTCCACACCCCCTCACATGGCGTGAATCACTGGTAACAAGCTTTGAAAAATTAGCAACAAATGAGAAAATCACCCAAAAAAAAGGAAGAAAAAACACTAAAAACAAAGCAGAAAATCACCAAAAAAAAGATGAAAAATCAATGAAAACAAAGAAGAGAATCACCAAAAAAAGAAGAAAAATCACTGAAAACAATGAAGAAAATCACCAAAAAAAAGACGAAAAATCACTGAAAACAAAAAAGAAAATCACCAAAAAAAAAAAAAGAAGAAAAAATCACCAAAAACAAAGACTTGGTGCCAAAAAAAGAAAAGCAACGTCACACTGTTGAATTATTTCAGCTACAGAAGGATGAAACTGAAACGTGTTGTGTTTCGACTGCATCTTACACCTAATTTACGGTGGCACCACACAGCTGTTATAGCCTCCTGAATGTTTTTTCATATCGCAATATATATCGCATGGTTAAAAATAAAATCACAATGTCAGTTTTTGTCTAATATTGTGCAGCCTTAGCGTGAATCGTATCATATCTCATCACATCACATCACGAGACGCCATGCACGTATTCCACTATTATTCGACCGCTGTGGCCCACTTGATGAAATTGGGCTGAGTGTGGCCCCTTTAAAAAAAAAAAAAAAAAGACTTTGACTCTCCTGCTTTTAGAGACGTGGTAACAAAAAAATCTGTGTGGCATCGGATACGTGACTGAGCATCGAGGAGGACGGAGGATTTTATTTTTATGGACGCTGAAGATGTAGTCAGTTCTGGAGGAGGTAACATGAGAAAGAAAAGTCCCATCAGTAGAAAATAGTAACATATGACTGTGTGGAAGATGAAGAGGAGGAGGAGGAAGAGGAGGAGGAAGAGGGGAAGGGGGACTAGTTGTATTTCGTAATTTGAGATTTTTATACTTAATTTTCTTTTTTTTTAATGGTTAAAATTTTACACGTAGTTTCATATTCTGAATACTACTATTAAAATAATCAACTAAATTTTTTTTGGTTGAATTTTTTTAACAGTTATGTTTTGTAATTAGAATTTTTTATAGTTGAATTTTTTCTAAATCACTGGATTTTGTAATTGAATTTTTTATACTTCAATTAAAAAGTTATATTTCATAATAAGAAGTTTTTATACTTGATTTTTTTGAATAGATAATTTTGTAATTTGAGATTTTTATAGTTGAATTTTTTTTTTAATAGCTGAAATTTTACACATAGTTTCATATTCTGAATACAACTATTAAAATCATCAACTAAAATTTGTTTTTGGTTGAATTTTTTTAATAGTTGTGTTTTGTAATTAGAATTTTTTTATAGTTGAATTTTTTCTAAATTGCTGTATTTTGTAATTTGAAATTCATACTTCAATTAAAAAAGGTTTTTTCATAACTTTGAAAAAAGAAAAAGTAAGTCAAAACTATTTGATGTAAAACAACTTTTCCATGTTATTGTTTTTGAAATAATGAATCAAATGCAGTGTTACATAAAGTGCATTAAAACAAAGTGCATTAAACTTAAAATACATCAAGTTTGTCACTTACACTACAGTGAATTAAACTAATGTTGCAAAGAAATTATTTTTGTT
>JAPTGZ010000001.1:37065287-37078048 GCA_029814645.1 Fowleria isostigma | reverse complement strand
ATAAAGGGGGGGGGGGGCTATCATGCTTGGCGGAGGTCTGTGCTCTCCGAGTGCTTTTCTAGTTATGAATCAAACAGTTTTCTTCACACCCATATACAATATTCTTGTGTAATGCTAGTAGAATGATACCAGGACTTGCATTTGACAGTTAAGTTTAAAATATGGGGCAGTGGGCCAGAAATTGACAGACATGTAACCAATCCACCACAAACCGAAAATAGCTGCTCATTCTGTACACGACGCCAAGGACCCACTGAATGTTACGTATGCAAACACACAGCCACAGTGTCGACATCTGAGGCACACGGCGGATGTCTGTGGGTCTACTGCAGCAGCGGATGGACGCGGTACGACCCAGAGTCATTCGGAGAGGCGTCCGGTTTCTGTGACTGACCCACACAAACATATACACAAACACAAACAGATCCTGAGCCAGGCAAATCCACACACCAGAGCACCTCCCTCCTCATTTCCAAGTCTGTATTGATCATGAGTTTCTTATAATAACTCGTAGACTGGACGCAGATGGGTGTCACCGGTGACAGATTTAGAACCGGATCAGTGGATCTATACTGACACAGAGGCTGGAGGTACTGTCATAGATTATCTGAGTGTTTTTATGTATCCAGACCTGTGCACTGTGTGTTCTCATATATTATCTCTATGGTAACCGTGTCAGTTGAATCAGATTGGAAGGTTTTCTACCACGTTGACTTGGGATGTAAGGATATATCCTTAATCGGTTAAAAATCGATACAAATAAGAGGGATTAAAAATCAATACATCAAAAAATGGGGGTTGATGTGCTACTTCAACAATAGGAGGCGCTGTCTGTTATTACTGCCTCTTGTTTTGATGCCATGGTCCACTAGCAAGCGTCGCAGACTCCGCACCACACCGCCCTGTTCATTTCTAGGGAACGTGTCCCGACGCTTCCGCAAAGCATTGTGGGTAAGCGGCGCCGCCAAATCGCCAACTAGTGTATCACTGGCGTAGCAAGTGTCACGAACTCCGCTCTGCACTGCCCCTATTAATTTCTATGGGATGTGTCCCGACGCGTGAAGACGCTTCTGCAAAGCTTTCGTCTGTTGTGCATGGCGAGTTTTGTATTAAAAACTCATCCTCTCTTTGCAACACATACTGGAGAACACATCGCAGAGGTTCTGAAGTCTGCTAAAGCAGAATGGGAGCTTGAAAAGACTAATCATGAGATAGATGTTGTGATGGATAACGCACGGAACATGAACGTTGATGAGACTGAAGCTACTGGACCTACCCTCACATAAGGTCATCATCATTAGCCACTGGTTGGAACAACAGTGTGGAGGGAAAAAAAATCAATTCAATTCTGTATCTCAGACCCAAAATTAGGATTCAAATCATATCGTGGAGTGAGTGTATCTTTACATCCCTAATGTTGACTGACAAATATAACAACAGTATGGGAATATATTTTTGAGGATTTACAAATCAATTAAAGACAATAAATTATGTTGCAGCTTACCACCAAAAATAACTTTTTTGCTGAGCTTAACTGCTCGCTTGACCATGTGGCTTATCATATTTTGAGTCACTATATTTCAATAAGTAGAGTATCCAACTTAAACTTTTTAAATTATTATTTTTTGTTTGTTTTTATAATTTTTATTTTTCCTATTTTAATCATCATTAATTTTATTGTTATTATTATTAATATATACATGTTTTTGTTTTTTGTTTCTTTTTTCTTATCTTGCCCTAATTACACCAAGAGAGATGAAAATCACTAAAGACATTTTAACTGTTTGTGGTGAAAATATGAAAGATATGAATACTTTTTGGGCATACAAGAGGCTTTCCTGAACATAATTATATTATTTGATACCACAGAGAAACTTAAATCGGATATATAATAATGTTTTTTAAACATGTTCAACCAAATGGTTGATTTGTGGCTTAATGTAGAGTAGAATAATTAAACCAATATGAAATAATGGATTATTTATTATAAAATCCAAACCTCTGTTCATCTATTGCTTCAAATGTTAAACATTAGTGGTAGTAGATTATGAATATGTTGAAAGAATTAACTTTAGAAAGTAACTTTTGACACTTTCCAAGTCGATATTAGTAAATATGGTTTAAAAATAAATAAATAAATACATAAAAAATGTAGAAGTTACCCACCCAAGGGAATAAGAAATGAAAACTTTTTTTTTTTTTGATCAGGTTTTTGTTGGTGGGGCAGTTAAAGGGTTAAGGTGCAGAAGTCTTGGTGTCCAGTTGTATAGTTTGACTTTCATGTGTCTTTGCTAATAAATCACTCCTCTGTGCTGCTGTTACTTGGTACACTACGACTGCTACGATGCATGTGAACAAATCTGCGTCACAGGGCAATTTATTTCAGGCATGAATAAAATGACTAACAATTACCATTCTGCATTTCTGTTCCTCTGACTTTCCTAATGAATCACCACTCTTCAAGCCTCTGTTGGCCAGCGGTTGCATCCACATGAGCCCTGGGGGTCCTCTGAGCCTCGGGTGATAATGAAAATATTTTAATGAAACTTAAATTTGACTTCCCTGACACAAAGCACACAGACGTCCACAGTCCCAGTTTCACACCGAGTCGCAGACAGCGGCGGTCCCTAAGCTCTGGCTCCAGGCTAATGGTTTGTGGCCCTCTTGCCCCTGCTCCGGTCCCTCCTCAATCACCGACCTGGTGGAAGGCTCCCTGCAGGTGTCTGGAAATGAGGGCAGCAGTTGATTAGAGCCGAGCCCAGCGCAGAGCCGTAATAGGCAGCCGGCTTCACAGGATAAGAATAGCTCCTTCAATACTGCAGGTTACTGTGACTTAGTCATCCTTTCATGCGTACGGCGCTGCTGCAGGACCACGAAAAAAATCTAATCACTGCTCCTCTGTATTCATTTGAAAGTTTAAACAATCTAAAAAAGCCAAATACATGGCTAGTGTTTACCAAGTGGCTAATGTGACATTCTCTGGGTTTCTTGGGAAAAGAGTCTTGTAACTAAAACATCCTCATGGAAGGATTCATACTTGCAGGTTTTTAGTTTATTGTGTGTTTAACAGTGTTTAGTATTCAGCAAATATAACAATTCCAGTAAAGTCATACCCCCAACCCCCCAGAGGGATATAGATATATCAGGAATTCTGTCCGTCCTTCCGTCTATCTGAGATTTTTTTTCCAACCCATTTCTCGCACACTATTCACTTGATTCTTTTCAATTTTCACATGTTCTTGTTCTTGTTCATGTGCCTTTCTCTCAATTTATTTTTTTACACATATCTGAAAAGTTTTTGAAGTGGTTGAAAGTTAACACTCAAAATGAATCCCTGGGTATCCAGGATATGAGTGAGGAGGAGGGGCAAAGTGTTGTGTGACTGGGTGGGTGTATTCGCACGCTTCGTTTACGTTTTCACCTGTAAATGTACTGGTTAGGCTCATCTTACTTCATCTTACTCTGTTTTGTCATTTTTACTATTCACTTTATCATGTTCCCACAGATCCTTAAAAAGTATTAAAAGACACTGAATTAATTAATCTAAAATATAAATGGTAAATGGTTGGTACTTCTGTAGCGCTTTTCCACACTTTCATGGTGCCCGAAGCGCTTTACAAAGCCTCACATTCACCCATTCACGCACACACTCATACACCAGTGGGTGGCTGGGAGCAATTTAGTTGGATAGATGGATGATGAATAGATAAGTAGATGGATGGATGGATGGATGGATGGATATCCCAAAGCTAGGAAATTTTATAAAAACTTGGAACCGCCAACCCTTTTCTCATTGGACGACCTCCTCTGCCAACTAGGCCACAGCCACCCTTAATTGGCATTAAAATGACATTGAAATCAATCTTCAAAATTCTTAAAAATGTTAACACTTGGTAAGTAGGATTTTATGATCAGAATTAGTTTTAAAATATAAAAATAATAGGTAACATTCATGAGAAATTAATTTGCCAAATAGCAGTAACGTCCCACGATCATGAGAGTGGAAGCAACAAAACAGTGATGTGTTGTGTTGCCAGTGATGTGTTGCGGCTGTGACTCTTTTAGAGCGGACGCATGTCATTCATGGCGGACTGCATGGGAAAGTGCAAGTTTAACAAAAACTGGCTGTCCAATAAAGATTTTTCTGGATGGTTTAAACCAGTACCAGACAGTTTATACAAGGCGTGTTGTATATTGTGTACAAGAAACATTTCAAACTCTTCATGAAGGGAATAAAGGCAGTGGAATCCCACATGCACAGACCAAACACAAAGCCTCAAACTCAAGATGTCGACAAATGCCAGGTATTTTCCAGTTCTGCTCTATTCTGGTCTCTACGGTGCCTCCACCCCCATCTCCAATTTCAACAACCGGGACAGTCGCACCAAATCTCCGGACAATATTCAGGTGCATGCCTACGCTAAAAGCTGGGGTACTGTGGTGTCTGAATACTGTGACAAAACACCAATCAATTGTATGGAGTAAATAATACATTGTCCTAAATTCTAAGATTCATGAGTTTTTGTCTGTGTGTGTATGGCTGTGAAATGAACATTAAATTCTGTTCTAAATAGTCTTAAAAAGGTCTTAAAAAGTCTTAAATGTAACTTTTAGAAACCTGTAGTGGCCTTGTATTATCTGGTGTACTTTGGTACAGTTTTTACTGAGGTCTTAAGTCTAGTGAGTCGTCCATTCTATTCATAGCGTTTAGGATAACTGTCCACTTGTAGCATCCTAAAATTCAGACGTTCTGCATGAACTGGGCCATACATCAGACACTTCCCTCCTAAAACAATAGCCATTTCTACACAGAGATTGCGGAAAAAAGTGAGATGGTGATCCCACCTTTTTTCCTCCATTGACTGATTTACACAGCCAAGACTAAGGCATAACAGGCTGGACTTTTACACATTGACGCACTTGCACACTTTTACACACTTCCTTTCTGGAATCAAAACGGCGTTGACCAACGCTCATTTTAAAATCTTCCTGCTGCGGGAGAGATAGCGGACATTTGGAGGCACTGGCACTGCTGCCACTGCTCGCCGCCACTATGGCCTTCCCTGCCCAGCACTGCTGTCATCCATGCCCAGTGCTGCCACCTTCCACACCCAAGTTCTTGCCTGTCTCTCCCACACCCAGAGTAGCTGTCACCAGAACATCACACCTTGGTTGTAGAACGAGAGGTGTTCCTTTTATACAGCGTTCCACAACCATGATCCTCCTTTTATCACGGCTCTGTTACTACTAGGGATGGGAACTGGTAAGAATTTAACAATTCCAATTGTATTATCGGTTCTGCTTATCGATCTGATTCCTTATTGTTTCTCTTATTGATTCTCATTGGGTGAGGGAACAAGAGTACAAACAGGTTTGTTTGTATTAACTGTCTTTTATATTTCCATCTCTGCACAGAAAATATAACATACAGTATGTACAAATAATAATAACACATGACTCCGGTTCAGGTTCAGTGTCAGTAAAATACTTGTAAAGTACTTGTTGGAGCTGTGGTAGATAAGCGTTTACAGTGTAGCTGAGTAATATACTGCCACAGAGGGTTTTTTACGGTTTCTGCTCCTATTTCCTATCAATTACATTAGAGCCACCACAGTATTGGTGTAGCGGAACCGACTGGTACCAAGTGCGGAATGGTACCAGTGGTGTGGAATTGTGGACTGGTACTGGAGTGCACAAGTGTGGCTAAGTATCATATCAAATACCTGACGTTCCTGCAGATGAATGTCCTACTGTGGACAAATGTTTTTTCTCATATTGGAGGAATTCCTTGTTTGAACAAATGAACGTGGTGTTGTCTACGCCTGAAATATAGACAGAGTTTGGAGTGTTTCTGCCTGGACGCCAAAACAATGCAGCGTGCGTGTGATGTCATCATGCATGCACAATGAGAGCGGAATCGATCAAAAGAATCGTTAAGCAGGCAGGCAAACAACTCCAAGGAATCAAGCCACTGGGAACCGGTTCTCAAAAAAAAAAAAAAAAAAAAAACGGTTCTCGATTCCCATCCTCAGTTACTACATCCTTGAAGCATAAAAAAGCTACAATAAAGGCATGGCCAAATGACCCACCATCGCGTTTACACAGCCATAGGTGCAGAAAAAAGGCAAAATATTCCTGTGACAGAAGTGCTGTGTTAAGGGGACTAATGTGAGCATCCTCAAATAGGCATTCAATTCTGGTCTAAGTAGTCTTAAAAAGGTTTTTAAAAGTCTTAAATGTAACTTTTGGAAACCTGTAGGAACCCTGTTTATTTGATATACTTTCGTACAGTTCTGACCTAGGATTTAAGTCTAGTGAGTCCATTCTATTCCTAGTGTTTAGGATAACTGTCCACTTGTACCAACCTAAAATACAGACATTCTACATAAATTGGGCCATGCATCAGACACTTCCCTCCTCAAACAATGTGAGCATCCTCAGATGGCCCTCAGGTTTCCTAAAGATCTAATGAGATGGACTGGAGCCCAAACCATGCCAGCCCACACCAGGTAACACGACTAAATTACAAATACATAACTCGGAGACCATCAAGAGCTGCTCGGCATTCAGCTTTTAATTGGACCGGTGCCGTACTGGTCTCTCCTCCTCTCTTCTATCGTACACACATAAACATCCAACAGATATTCACAGAGGTTCCAGCCTACCCAGTTTTCCTGGCAGCCGGTCCGTCACGTATAGTTAGTATCCGTAAACATATCTCAGTGTCACTGTGCTTCAGGCAACATACTGAAAAATCTCTTTTGTTTATTGCCGCTATGACTATGAAAGAAGAGCTGGTTATGAGACACAGAGATAATTGGAAAACACTTTTTCTTTCTGTGAGTGAACTGTATAAGGAGGAACAGACTGTTGTGACACGCAACTAAGCGACTCTCTGGGGCTGCCACGATAATGAAATTTCAGTTAGCGATTAATGATTTAAACGTTATCCATTTTTCAGTTTATTTATATATTTTAAGCACATCTAAAGGTCTGTTTATTGGCATTGAACACTGGAACACATGAACAAAAAAACACTTTTCTGTTTGCTTTAAGTCTTTGTAAACAAAACTGCACAGCTCCGATTTGACATAAATGATTTAAAGCCTGGTACTGACCCAAATGATGAAATGATGTGTAGAGAGGTTTAGGATGATCTCATTGTAAAAGTAGAATATGGTATTGATAGGTGTGATTCCATCAGTGTATGGTCAATTGTTGCATTTTGTTACGTACACCAAGTCATTTTATCAGCGGAGGGAGCACATTCATTGTCCACCCTGATGCACAGTAGCTCCTAATGGACTCTATAGAAGTAAACCTGTGCCATCAGATATTGAATACCGTATTTTTTGAACTATAAGTTGCCCCAGAGTATAAGTCGCACCAGTCAAAAATGAATAATGAAAAAAAAATACATAAGTTGCGCTGGACTATAAGTTGCATTTTCAGTTACTTGCTTTTCAGCGAACTTATGGAAACTGTTAATCTTAGCTTGGAAGTCTGCTGGCTGTTTTCGTCACACCGTTGTCCGTTGCTCTGATAGAGGCGGTTACGTTTCATGAAGCGGTAACACCAAGAAGGTCCTCCCGCAAAGTCATTTATATTCATTGCCTTGGCAACTACCAGGGCGTGGAGACGTAACTGCACCGTTGACAAGCCTCTCCTGGCAGTATGTTGTTCATCACCCATCTGTGAACTCGTTCCTCCAGCTCTGGCCATCTTGCTTTTAGCCACAATTAGCTTTGCTTGTTTTCTTCGTTGCTGTCAGAGTAACCTCCGCTTTTTTGCCAATCCCTCACAAGTTTTCGCTCACTCCAAACTTTCTCTGCTGCTCGATTACTTTTTCGGCTGCATATTTCACTACTTGCAGCTTGTAATCTGCGGAATGCAATTTTATTTTTCGGGACATTTGTGTTCAGTCTTTCTCAGTTGTCTTTAAGTTAATGTTTAAATTAATTTTCATTGGTACAGGTATAGCAGATACCAGTAGTTGTCACAAGCCTAGAGTGCCCTCTGGCGGCTGTCGGTAATGTTTACTCCTTGGTCATGTCAGTCAGTGTGAA
The DNA here is from genome assembly GCA_029814645.1 of Fowleria isostigma. NCBI lineage: Eukaryota > Metazoa > Chordata > Actinopteri > Kurtiformes > Apogonidae > Fowleria > Fowleria isostigma. Next base: position 37,069,982 of record JAPTGZ010000001.1, on the reverse strand, counting down.
ATAACATTTATACACACACACACATATGTATATATATATCTATATATATATATATATGTATATATATCCGGTAGTTGTATATAGGCAAGATTTTTTTGTGAATATTTGTATTTGGAAAATTTTATTTATTATAGTTAAATATATATTTTTTTAATATTTGAATTTCGATTCGTTTTAAATGTAGAGTTTGATAATCTGAATTTCATTATTCTAAAGTTTTTAATTCAATATTCTCAAATACAAAATTAAAAAATTGCTTTCAAAATTACTGTAATGCAATTCAATACAACATAGTCATTTTGACCAGGCAAAACCAATGGAGTAACGAACCACTTGATCTAACTTTCACCCAATCATGCATTACGCCACAGATCAAGTGACACTCAAGTAGCGGTGCACATATGCGTCAATCATGAATCGCCATGCCTCCGCCACTACCTGAGTGTCACATGATCTTCATGGCGACATATTTATAGGTGAAAGTTCGGGGTGTCACAGCCTTGCACAGTGTGTCTTTTATTCCGTCTCACTGTCTGAGGTGATGTGTGTCTTGAATGATTACATCCCCGCACAAGCACGATACCTAGACTTGTTATGTTGTTCAGTTTATACACAGAAAAACTATCACGTTAGAATGGGAGAGAAAACCACTGGTACCACATGGAGTGGAAAACAGAAAGAGAATGAACAAAAAAAAAGAAAAGAAGTTATTTGCACATCTTAGTGATATAAATATTGCACACTCTGTTGACGTATTGATGTTGACATTTTTTCTATATATTGTGCAGGTCTACATATAACAGTAAAAAAGTTAGTTTAAAAAGTTAGTTTTGCTCCAAGACGCGTGTGCCCAGGCTATTTTTTTGTCTTCTCACACCCTGTTGAATGTACACAAACACTTGGACCTTCTGCCGATTACATAACCCATGTCACTTAGTCAGCTGTAGCAGCAGTGTTCCGACTCCGGCTGCTCGCTCCCTGCATCCGACCAAAAACACCGACAGAAAAAAGACAATATCATCTCACCAGTGAATTAGTTTCATGCCATTTTAAAAAAACAACCAAAGTTATTAGTAGCGTAAAAATAATGAGTAATGGTAAGGTGTTGGCTGAGGCTGTTGGTGGTGGTGGAACATTTTGGAGTCTATTTCGGTGCATGCTTTTGGTGGGTAGTTGTAGTTTTTGGACTGAGAAGTGGCCGTGTTGGTAACGTGGTCCTGACAGGAGGCGACGTGTCATCGCTGTGACCTGCTGTGAACTGACTCAGCCCGGACACACTGGCCTCAGCGGGACTACTGTCACCAGGGAAATGGCAACTCACACTCTCCTGCCGCTTTTCAGCTGGGTTTTTTTTTTTTTTCTTTTTCCCCCAGATAAATTTAAATAAGTATACTTTGCCAAACCCTGGAGAGAAATTACTTTTTTGGTCGGCCGTCCCTTGTACTGCTGGCTGTGGGTCGTCTTTGTGGGAATCAGTTGGGCTGCCATTTGCTCTGTGTGTCTTCATGGATGGAGTCTCAGTGGGATCGACATCGATCGATTTATTTTTATCCACCACCGTTGATAAAGCAGCAAACTTTTACTGTTTGGAAGTGGATCTGAGCACATGTAGAGATGACGTTTACAGCCACAAATCTGCTGTTAGCTGTAAACTGCTACAGCGTTAGGATGGATGGATGGATGGATGGATGGATGGATAGATAGATAGATAGATAAATGGGTAGTTGGGTAGTCAGGTAGATGGGTCGATGGATAGATAGGTATATAGGTAGATAGATAGATGGATGGGTGGATAGATGATAGGTAGATAGATGGATAAGTAGATGAATAGATAGATAGATCTACAAATGCACAAAATATTTAATAACAGATAAAATATTGGTAAAAAACTTATTTTTGTAAGACATTTTAGAGTTGTGACATTTTGTGTGAAAGGATAGTTTATAAATGTCAACATCATTTGTTTTCAGTGATTTGCTTTTTTAATGATTTTCTTCCTTGTTTTTGGTGATTTTTTTTCTTTGTTTTTAGTGATTTTCTTCTTGTTCTCATTATTTTCTTTTTTCAGTAATTTTCTTTTTGTTTTTGTGATTTTCTTCATTTTCAGTGATTTTCTTAGTTTTTGGTGATTTTCTTTTTGATGTTTTTTCGTTTTGGTGATTTTCTTTTTGTTTTTGGTGATTTTCAGTCATTTTCTTCTTTTTCAGTAATTGTTTTCTTTGTTTTTGGTGATTTTCTTCTTTCTTTTTGATGATGTGTTTTTTTTTTGATGATTTTTTTCTTTGTTGTTTTCGGTGATTTTTCTGTTCTTCGTTGCTCATTTATTAATGTTAACAGCAACTGACTCTGTGCAGGGGCGTGGTCTGTTTCGGCAAACTGATTAAGAACGATTGTGACTGGTGGATGGCCGTTTGCAGTGTGTCAGGTACTGTTTAAATTAGATGCAAACTGGTTGAGTTCATTTCCCTCCTACATTACAGGACCTGTGATGTGACTATTGCACACGTTCACTCCAGTGATGATGATGCTCAAACCGTCTATTGTGCAGCTGTAGTTGAAAGTGTGGACTCGGTCGGTGTATAGAAGTCATCTTGGTGTTTTTCTCAGTGTCTGGTGTTCCATTTTCTACATCCAACGCCCACATGTTGCTCGGTAAATGGGAGGACAGAGGTGGGCTTTACTCATTTCCTCTCCCTGTCGCTGTCATCCCAGTTAACGTGTCCTTTGGCTTTTTGTTTTCCACTTCTTCAGACGATCCTCTTGGAAAGCGACAGATGAAAGCCACGGTTTTCATTAAAACACATCCCTCATGTGATACACTTTAAAGTCAGAAAAATGTTTGATATTGAAAGTGTTTTTATTTGAAATATTTTTATCGTAGCTTTTTGTGGCTTTTATCTTGTGTGAGAGTCATTAGCACAAGGATTTAGAGCTGCACAATACTGGAAAAAAAACTGACATTATGATTTTATGTAACCCTACAAAATATATTGCGATTTTCTTCTTTGCTTTTGGTGATTTTTTTCTTAGTTTTTGGTGATTTTTTTTGTTTGTGGTGGTTTTCTTCCTTGCTTTTGGGGATTTTGTTTCCTCTGATTTTTTTCTTTTTTTCTTTGATTTTCTTTTTTTGTTTTCTCTGATTTTCTTCATTTTTTCTGATTTTCTTCTTCGTTTCTGTGATTTTTCTTTATTTTCTTCATTTTCTCTGATTTTCTTGTTTTTTGTAATTTCTTTTTTTCCCTGATTTTCTTTTTTTCTCTGTTTTTTTTGTTTTCTCTGATTTTCTTCATTTTCTCTGATTTTCTTTGTTTTCTCTGATTTTTCTTCGTTTCTGTGATTATTCTTTGTTTTCTCTGATTTTCTTCATTTTCTCTGATTTTCTTTTTGTTTTCTCTGATTTTCTTCATTTTCTCTGACTTTCTTTGTTTCTGTGATTTTTCTTTGTTTTCTGATTTTCTTGGTTTTCTCTGATTTTCTTGGTTTTCTATGACTTTTTATCTTTGTTTCTGTGATTTTGCTTTGTTTTCTCTGATTTTCTTCATTTTCTCTGACTTCTTCGTTTATGTGATTTTTCTTTGTTTTCGGTGATTTTCTTCATTTTCTGTGATTTTCTCTTATTCATTGCTCATTTTTCAGTGTTGTTACCTGTAACTGTGTGTCAGGTATCCTTGAAATTAGATGAGAACACTTTGATTTCATTTTCCTCCTTTATTGCAGGATCTGCAATGTGACTATAGCGCACACGTACATTGCAATGACGATGCTCAGACCATATATTGTGCAGCTCTACAAGGAATCTAATATAAAATCCTTTAGCCGTCACCACAGGTGTTGTGCATTTAGTGAAATCTCAGGTCTCACCTGGTGTGTGACGGGCTCTTCACTCCGTCCTCCACATAAACAGTGTTTTAATTGCATCTGAAATGCTTCACGTACTTTGAAAAGTTCACCTGTTCTTATGAGTGACACATTGATAAATGGCAGCAGGAAGGCACAGCACACACCCCTAATAGCAGGTTGTTTTTCTGTGGCCTTGATGCAAGTAATGGAAGTGTTTTACAGGCTGGAGTGTGAGGTAATGATGCAACAGGACAGACGGATGCACTTTGGAACAACTTCCACTGAGACGGAAGCTCCCAAAATGGATCAACCGGGTTATTGAGTTAATGCGAACATATGAAGAAAATATCCAAGTGTATCAAATAATTGTTGAAAATTAAAATAGCACAACCTTTTACTGGGAAATGCCATAGGTGTTTCATTTAAATAGTGCATTATGTAATCACGCTGCAGTATTGATTACCTCCTCCAGTTATGTTTTTGCCGGCGTGTGTTTATCTGTTAGCAACTTTATGCAAAAACCACTGGATGGATTTGGATGAAATATCCAGGAACTGATGGAAATGACACAAGGAACAAATTTTTGACATTTTACTCCTTTCCAAATGCGCTAATTCAGTTCAGATGGCGCTAGTCATGTCTCTCCTCTCCTCCATGCGGGTGTGGGTGGGGCTTCCTGCGCCTCATTGAGCTGTATGTTTGTGTGTGTGTGTGGCAAGGGGAGGGGGGCCATGTACCGGGGCAGGCTGTCTGTCTGTCTGTCTGCTACTTTACGCATAAACTACTGGACAGATTTTGAGGAAATTTTCAGGACATAATGGAAATGACACAAGGAACAATCAATTAGATTTTGGG
>JAPTGZ010000001.1:36885884-36898682 GCA_029814645.1 Fowleria isostigma | reverse complement strand
GGGAATTTATTACATTTTCAGGTGGGTCTTTTTTTTTTTTCTTTAAACTGATAATGTAAAACTTAACAGATAATGTAATATAGAGTTGTACATTTGTGTTTTGAGAATTTGACAATGTTCTATAATACTTCATTTGAAGAGGGTATACACAAGTATTTAAAACATCCACACATTAAATGACATCTGACATAAATATAGGCCTAAATATCCACTTACATTATTAGTGAAATTATTACATTGTTGGGTTTTATTACATTTTTGATCGAGTTAAGTGCAAATTTTATCATATTTTCAGGCTTTATTACATTTTTGGGAATTTATTACATTACTGGGTGCTACAAGCCCTGCCCCTCAAGAATTGCGGGTAATCTGAAAAGTATGACTTCTCTACCAGGAACTTTTTCGGAAAAAGTTTAAAGCCGTGAGAAAGATTTTTACCTGGGTAATTGAGATGGAAATGCACTAGATTTTTTAAAGTTTTGGGTAAAGTTGGTAAAGTTTTGGTAAAGTTCCTGCAAAAGTTTTTGCAGTGGAAAAAGGCCTATTGAGCGACTTCTGTGAGCATAGATTTATTTTCTTTATGTTTTTGTCACTTTGGGGATGTGGGGGGGGTCACCAGTCTGTGGCACTGTTATTATGGGGTTCATGACTTTGGGAACCCTTGCAATAGTAAATGCAATGTTCCTGTTTTTAGCTTCATTTACCATCATGCATTGTGATAGTGCGCCTTCATTTCCTGTTATGTAGCAGGGTACTGGACATACTGCGTACCAAAATTATTCATTTCTCTGAAAATATTGGTCCTATGAAGTTGGTGAGATAGTAAAGTGGAGATGGGATCATCCCTCAACTGTAGGAACCAAACTGGACAGGTACGAACGAGTGCATTGGTCAGAGTCATGCCTGCACACACACACACACACACACACACACACATACACATACACACAACACACACAGTTGCTCTGACCCCCTTCCAGCATCATGATATGGCCAGTGTTGGGGAGTACCGGAACATATGTGATGAAATTACCTATTTAGAATACAAAATATGAGTGACTGTATTCTATTTCAGTTACAATTTTAATACATGGTAATCAGAATACAGTTACAATTTTAAAAATCAATGAATTACTTTCCATTATTTTCTGTCATTTCACAAATCCAGTTTCCCACGCATTTCTCATATTTCTTTGATAAAATATGTGACACAAATATTCTGACGATTATTGTTGAGTACAAGTTGTGGGAACGAGTCAGTCCGTCAAGTCCAGGTCAAGATAATGGAGGCGGAGTCAGAGGCGGGGCCAGAGCTGGCAGATCAGAACCAGGACAAGAAGAAAATATACCTTTGGAAAAACAAGCAGTAATTTACCTTAAAGAGAGATAAGGAAGAACCACGTATTACCATGGAGTACAACAAGAAGAACACACATGAAATATTTGAATATGTCGAATTTTATTATAGAGACAAAACCCCAATAAGTCCCTTTGGGTTGTACGAGTACATCATCTGTGTTTATGAGGCTTGGACCAAATACATTCATTCAGCTCTAAAACAGAACACAACAATCATTCTGTTTACAACGGAGGAAACATGGAGGATTTAACACATTCATAAGGGATTAAAATTACAGAAAATGTGAAAGTATTCAGATTACAACACTCAGATTGAGTAATGTAGCAGATTACAGCACTTTTTTGGACATGTATTCTGTAATCTGTAATGGAATACATTTCTATAGTAACCCTCCTAACACTAGATATAGAAGACGTAGACATCGGATCGAGGATGCAGTAGGTTTTCTATGTAAACTTTGCTTTACAAAGTTTTCTCCCTTTCCCCTCACAGTCTCTCAGACACAAACAAAATATACTTGCCACCATTTTGTAATTAGCATAGTAATGAAATCAAAGGCAAAGCCAGGTAGTAAAATGTGTTTTTTCTATGTTAACTAGATTTACGATGCAGAGTTTCTGCCTCTACCAGGCTTTAGTAAACAACAGCTCTGCTATTCATCAGCGATGCTTTGCCTGTATTGTCTTTATTAGGTTTACCCCTCCCCTGTGAGCAGCCATTAGACAATTCACAATGAAGAGGTTATATTACCTGCTCCGCCTAATGAGATACGGTTCTGGAGATTTAGGCAAACTTTGTAAAGTGCAGCACTTTTTCATGGAACATTATCCACCGATTAGGTTTGGCCCCTAATTGTGAACGGTGCTCAGGTGTGTCTCACGTATCCACTTGGACCGTGTCAATCTTCTTCTTTGTCTTTTCTGAATTTCCACTTGCATTTGTTAAATCCTGGTGTGGTGTTTATATTTGGGTTCTTCAGTCAGTGTTGGTGGGTGTGGTGGACCCGTTGCATTTGTGGGTTTTTAATTCAACATAATCAAACAATTTTATGTTAAAATACTTTAAAGACGTTTACTTCATCTCAATTACAAGCAATATAAAAAGCATATATGTATAATATTATTTTGTTTTGCTTTTGCTAGATCATATTTATGATTTAAAATGCTACTTGTTTTAGATAATTTTTTTAGTAAAATGTAATATAATTAAGATAATATAGTAAAAAAGAATCATTAGAAATAACTACTAATTATTTTTTATTAATAATAATAATAATAATAATAATAATAATAATAATAATGATGTATTAATTTCTATCGTGCTTTTCAAGGTACCCAAAGCACATTACATATTTGATCCATTATTCATTCACTCTCACATTCTCACTAATAATAAATGAAAACGGGTTCCATAGACCCATAGAATCTTTAGTCTCAATTTCAGATTTAGACACAACTGTTTCGGAACATCACAGGTAAAGGGTGCAGAAGCTGAATCGATTAAACAACTTGAATAAATTACAAACTATTTCAATTACAATTTTCCAGATTTTTTACTTAGTTAATTTCATTGCTGCTAAACATTGGTTCCTTTGTTGTGTTTCACATTGACGCTTATTGTGATGCACATGAAGCCAGCATCAACACAACCAGCGTAGCTCAGAAGAGACAAGGACAAAAAGGCAGAAAATGTCCATACAGTCACGGTAAAAAATATGAGACTATTAAAAGTCATTAAAAAGAGTGGTTATGCAATCCAATACTATATCATGTGACTGAAATAGACAGAAAAGAAAACACGGAATGTCTAAAAGCACTGTTTTTGTCATACATATTGATGTAAGAACTAATGTGATTTTGGTTATTATTGATAAAACCATGGAAAATGGTTAGATATCAGCTCTGAAATTCAACTACTATCAGATGTTTTTACTGTTATTATTATATTTGACCAAACAAATGTATCTTTAGTTGGACCGGGCATTAAAATGAACAAGACACTGAAGAAAACATAGGGTGGCATAATTTTCTCTGTGACTGTATATTCACTTTTCTACATTGGAACCATCACTTACTCCTTTAAACTTTTAATTAAAATTTGTCTTTATTTTTTTAGTTGTATGTTAATCAATCAAATAATCAAAGTTTAATTATGTAGCACTTTACAACAGTAGAAAGAAGACCAAAGTGCTTCACATCAGTGAATTCTTGTCCTGTTTTTATTATTCGGCCTCTTTCCAAGAATATGGAATGTGAACAACTGAAGCTTGTTCCCAGCTATCTTATCTCAGGGACACTGACTCTGACCCTCCAACTCCAGCACCCCCACCCCCCGGTTAACAGCTAGCCAGTTGTACACAACACTTCCTTGAGTCAACAGTGTTTTAGGGTATATTTACTCCTGAAAAGTTCTTTGGTCCGCCTATTTGATTTCGATCAAATTAAGCCTTTTTTTTTTTTGTTTGTTTGGGTTGGATCGAATTCTCATCGCACTTTTACACCAAAATGTGTAAACAGAAGCATGTTATATGTTCGAAGCACCTTATTGCGAAGCCTCTGCATTGTTGAAGTTCTGCTGGATCGTATCACACAAGTACATTGACGTTCAGCCATCCTTACTGTATAGATAAATAGATGAACTGTCTGTCAAAAGTGGCAGAAATTCTTCTTTGACAGGCTCGTTCACAAAAAACATTAAAAGCAGACATTAAAAACAAACATTAAAAAAGAAACAGTACATTAAAAATAACATTCAAATGTAATCATGCTAAAAAGGATGAGGGTGGCTGTTTAAAAACTGTATACAAAAACTGTCACCGAGTTAGACAAATTCTGTGGGCGTGGTCTCACCTGGGTGAGCTCATGAATAGTAATGAATTCAGGCAGTAATCCGTCACACCGACCAGCCTTAATAACTGACCTGATTTATGCATTTACGTCTTTTCAGTGTCAATATTGGACAGAGGGGGTAGAGGTTCATTTACACATTCAGCACAGAATACAAACACCTGTAGACCCAACATATTTAAAAAATACAAGTAAATAAGCTTGTCTTCTGGTTAATCTTTTGTCTGATCTGGGCTTTAGGAAACAGCCTTGATAACGTTTCCTTGTTTCTGTCTTTTCAGGCGACTATGAATGCTCGACCTCAGAGGATCCTGGACTCCGGATCTCTGACCCAGTCAGCCCCGGCAAGTCCGACCAGCAAGGGCACGCACATCCACCAAGCCGGGTGAGCAACGCGGTGTCACACCGAAGTCTTATTAAACATTTAGGAACACAGCTCATGCAGCAGCCTTCCTTCTAGCAAAACAGAAAAAAAAAAAATACATGTCATAAAATACAAACTCAATAGTGGGCGTTAGTGCTCAGTTTTGTGAACATTGTGCCGTTTCCAGGATGAGCGCCTTAAGGTGCATCATCTATTTTTCAAGAATTTTGACAAGTTTCCCTGGCTGGCTCAAAGCTGGGAACAAATTGTAGAGTCGGTAATGGGGTTTCATTCAAACCAAGAACATGAGTTAAAGGAGACAGAGCTCACAATGATGAAAAATAAATAAAGGAGACAGAACTCACTGAATCCAAAACACTAGATTTTATTTATTAGAAAGCACTCAGAGAGCACAAAGCTGCACCTAGACAATGGAATTCTCCACAACATTCCCTCTTCAGAAAAGAAGTTGTAAGGTGTATTGTGGAACTCAATGATCCAAAAATAACTTAGTTTTATCTGAAAGAAATTTGTGGACATAATCTTTATGAATATATATTTAAGACTTGAGATATAGAAGTGCAATAAGCCACTTCATTAGTCAGTACTGTTTGGGGTGATTTGTGGCTTCTTGTTGAATACATTTTTAATTATGTAAAAAAAAGTCAATAGAGACTGAATTAAACTGATTAAACTAAACTGAAAACATGATACCTCAGAAGTGACTTAAAGCTGTGGATGACGTTCATCACCAATTTTTTCATCAAATCTGTAAAACCTGAGTCATATTCTAAGTATCACAAATCCATAAGTCTTTCTCTGATTATGCACCTTAACCCATAAAGACCCAGAACTACTTTTCTGTCAGTTCCTAAATGAAATTGTCTCTATATTTAACCCTTTTTAACCATAAAGACCCAAACATCCACTATCTACCAAAACCATCTACTGATAGAAACTGTTTAATCCCTGTTGGAACACTAATTCATCTAAATAATTGGTATAAAATACAGTTATTCATCTTTTCATAGTCATCAGATATGACCCGTTTATATGTTCAGAGGCTCTGTAGTTACTGTGGAAACACCATCATCTTCTACAACACTGATTCAGCAGTAAAACCCGTGGAGTTGGACCAATGATAGTGGATGGACACACTGGATTTATGTTCAGTTAATGAGAGATTTAACTGAAAAAGCCACTTTTTTTTTCAGTTTTCTCTGTTTTTGATAAAATAATCATCAGTTTTACTCTAAACTTTTATGAACATCTACATGATTAGTGAATTAAATGTTGGAAAATACCAGATTTTCATAAAAAAAAAACAAAAAAAAAAACAAACCACAAAATACGGAACATATTACCATAAATTACAATAAATGGCTAAATATACAGAAAATTTTATTTGGGAATTGCTACAAATGTCACAAACGGGTTAATCTGTTCTCTCATGGAGAGCAATTTCTAAGTATGTCCACCATAAACAATCTGAGTGTTTACAAACATAACCAGCAAGTAACTTGGGCATTTCCAGAAATTTGTCATGGTGTTGCACTGTGGGAAGTGTAGTTCCACACAGAGAGAACCCGCTGGCTTTCGCTTGCGGCGTTTTTTGTTGTTGCTACTGCAGCTGTGTGGAGCTATGCTACCCACAATGCAACGCCGTGACAAATTTCCTTAATTTGCTTGATGACCTATGACTACGTTTGTAAACGCACAGATTTGTTTATGGTGGAGTAAACTTCAAAGTTGTTCGTTGTTAGGGAAGAGATTAAGGTGCGTAATCACAGAAAGATGGATTCATGATACTTAGGATATGACTCAGGTTTTACAAATTTAATGAAAAACTGGTGACAAAAGTCAGCTGCAGCTTTAATACTATATCCTCTTGAGATCCAGATCCAGCCATGCATGTTTGAGAGATCCACAGCTTTACTAAAAAACACAAATGCTGTCCATAAAAAATATAAAAAATATGTCTTAAAACTGTTGCATTATTACAGAAGAGGATTAGAGCCACTGGAAAAAATATATAACAATTAAGGTCCAATATATTTGAAGTCAGAATTTAGATTTTTTTCTCAGATTCAGACTTTAATGTCAGAATTCTGACTTTTTTGGTCAGAATTTTGACTTTAATATCAGAAGAATAATAAAAAAATTACTTTTCCCTGAGTCAAAAAGTTTTTTAAAAAAGTCAAAATTATGAGATTAAAGTCAGATTTTTGGCTTTTTTTTTTTTTTTTTTTCAAGATTTGGACTTTAATTTCAGAATTTTGACTTTTTTTCCCTCAAAATTATTCCTTTTTCTCAAAATTATAACTTTAACCTCAGAATTCTGACTTTTTTCTCAGAATTCTGACTTTAATCTCAGAACTATGACTTTTTTCTCAGAATTATATTGGACCTGATTATTTTTCCCAGTGGCTCTAATCCTTTTCTGTGGTATTTTGTATTTTTCAGTGTGAATTATTTAATTTCCTATTTCTACTTTTCTATAATTAATTGCGACACTCATGAAAAATCAGAGTAAATTTAAAGGTTATTAAATAAAAAAAGAGAAAACTGAAGGTAAAAGTGACTTTATCAGTAAAATAGATAAACACTAACTGTCGTTGGTCCAACTCCACGGGTTTTACTGGTCAATCAATGATGTAGAAGATGACGGCGTTTCCATGGTAACTATGGAGCCTCTGAACATCCAAATGGGTCATATCTGATGACCATGAACAGATGAATAACTGTATTTTACACCAATTATTGACATGTATTGATCAGACAAATGGATCGGAGGTTTTAAACCCGTTTAGATCCGTAGATGCAACTGTTTGGGTCTTTAAGGGTTAAAACCGGACGAGACGACGCCGTCCCGGTTTGCGTCTCCTGGTCAAGGCTGTGGTCTTGGCACATTTTAAAGTGACGTATAAAAGGAGGTGAAAACGCGTGCGGACGCGTCGTCGATGTCCGCGTTTTCACAGTCTGATACCAAAACAGTTTCACAAAAAAAACCCAAAAAAAACCATTAAAATGACAAACATCGTATGAGTAAACGATGAAAAATTCACATTTGTATTAAGTGGAAAACAGGTTTTTTCTTAGCGTTGGGTCCTAGGATGAGGATGAGGATGAAGATGAGGAAGGACTGGACCCTGTGACCCTGAGCCCGTTTACACCAAAAGAAAAGTCCCATAACTGCGAATAATCGGATACTTGTAATAATCAGACCGAACACACCTACATGCATGCAAAAAATGCGATAATCAAGTTTGGTCTGTCCATTATTGGATTTCACTCATAGTTCGTATGTTCATAAACTTCCTGTTTTTGTCTTTCACTTATGTTTGACCGCGTCACTGCCGTTTTGTACGCCTTGAATTATTTTTATACACAGACGTAAAAGAACAAAATAAATCCAATTAACCCGTGCACATGTGTGAAGACATCAGAGTACTGGGGACAAATGCAGTGTGTTAAACCGATTTCTGATAACCAGGTTACTGCTGTTGTCAGATTATCCCATACACCACCATAAAAGTCTGGTAACAGTGAGTAACTGGATCATTGTAATAATTACATCTACTGCATTTACACGCTCTTAAGAAATGCGATAATCGTAAACTCTGGTTTGGACGCTCAAGTCCATTATCGGATTTCTTTTGGAGTTCGTACGTACATAAAATTCGTGCTATTGTCTTCCGTTTACGTTTGACTACATTACCTCTGTTCTGTATGACTTTAATTGTGTTTAGACATGCACAGATATAAAAGAACGAAATAAATCTGATTAACCTGTGCACATGCGTGAGGACATCGGAGTATTGGACAAATCCAGGTGTGTTAATCCAAATTCTCATATCCGATAACTGCTGCTATCGGATAAAGCTGATAATCTGATTACTCCAGAAGTATGGCTGTGGATGTGAACGGACTCAGTGATGATCCACCTCCACCATATGGAACCGGTACCAGTGGACCAGGTCCGGTCCAGGGTCTACTCTCTGGAATGTCTTTAAGTCATAGAATGCGAATGCAAACCCGATGTGTAAACGACACAGACTGGTCCTCAGATGACCATCACCACGTCGGTCCATGTGTATCGGCAGAGACGGACGAGGTCGTTGAGGTCAAGTCACAGCTGAGGATGGCGTCACACATTAACGGATAAAGGATCTGACCATTGAAGGGTTTTTAGGGATGCACAATAACTATCACCGATACTTATCAGTCCAATATTGGAGAAAATGCCGTCATTCAGGTTATTCCAATAATTAAAGTTTCCACTGATAATAATAAATGTAAATTGCTTAGATTTGGCACATTTTACCAGTACACAGTGCTTGTTGTTGCCTTGGCAACCACCATAAAAACCAAGAAGAAGAAGAAGAATAGGAGGAGGAGGTGTGGATCAGTGTGTTGTTTCTAATCAGAGGGTTCCAGTTCCTTAAACCCCGTTACACAAGGGCGGTCATTATCGAGAGATCGTTGAGCAATAAAAGAATGGCCGAATCCCTCAACGATCTTTCAATGAGCGCCCAATGATCACCAAGACCTGTCAATGATCTTCACGGTCTCCTCAGAGTTTTGACTCGGTCCAAAACAATCTCTCAATGAACGCTCATTGAGGCCTCGACGATTCCATCGATCTCCCACTGATCTCTTAGCAATCTATCAAATCAACCCCAAATGTTTCCCCTTGAAGGTAGAGATGGTTGAGAGATCAATGAGGGAATGGGTTCGACTATCAGGATGCGCCCCCCACACCTGACCCAATTGACTAGACAGTTTAAAGTAGGAGGAGCCAAAGACACAATGAGCGCACAAGGATCTGCTAAACGTTTACACACAAACGGCTTTGTCAAGGCTTACAAGATTGTTGAGAGATCGGGCGAATTTTGGATTGTTCAATGGTGACCCAACGGTCTCTGTGCTATGAAAAGAGGTCCTTAGTCTGTTACAGCTGCAAGACCAAAAGGAACACCAAGACCGAGATCAAGACCGACAAGCGGAGGAAGATCCAGCGGTTGTTTTGTCTGTTTTGGTTTTGGGACATTCAAAAATGCTTAACGTCAACAAAGCTGAATGTAGCTTAACGCCCCAGAACAGCAATCAATCATCACCAAAGTGGGTGTGGACATCTATAGTCACGCCCCCTTTCACTTTTGCAACAATCCCAATCCCAACCCCGATGTTCTAGAAGTTGTCCACATTAAACTAGTTCCTTAAGGACATGTCATAGAGAAAAAGACGAACGTAGCTTAATGTTGGAAAACAGCGGTTGGTGGTCACCAGATTCGGCCTGTGTCCATAGTCACGAACTGAAACCCCTGGTCTAGTGTCCATTTAATCAGACATAGTCTTTTGGTTCTGTAGAAGACTTTTTTGAACTAGTGATGGAGTTTTACCAACGACTGGAAATAAGGCGAAAAGAATTTGAAGAATGGGAACTATTGGTGTTTGGTGTCAGTATCGGTTATGACAAAGCAGGGAGTTATCGGTTATCGTATCGATATTGGTTGGAAAAACAGTTATGATGCATCCCTGTTTTTTTGATGTGATGGAATTCAGCAAGGTCCTAAAGTGTTGACATATGTGGAACTATGACATACATGTATCAAATACAACTATTAAAAAAAAAAGAAAATGAATCAAAGAGCATGTGTGTCAGACCAGAATGAGTGGGACCTGTCGACCAGGTATGAAGTAGAAAACAGTCAACTCCTCAGTAACAGACTGGCCCACATTCACATTTATATAGAACCTACAAACAGACTCTGGAGGCACCGCCCACCCACAGGAGGTCACAGTCTGCCCCGCTCCCGTCAGGGATCGGCCCCTACCTGGACACTGGTGCGATGCTAACATTTCCAATCTGGCCTAAATCCACCCGTATCCAATCGGACCCTCGTGTCAGTGTGGTGGTTTGAGCGGTCCAGACCAGTGCTAACATTAGTAAAAACATGGTTCATGTGCGGTTTTGGTCGTCGGGGTGTTACGCGGTGTAAACTTTGAGCTGTGATGCAATGGATTGTGGGGCATTCTTGAAGCACTTAGCCGCGTTAGGCGTCGCAGCAGCAGCAGCAGCAGCAGCTCGGCTCGTCGTCTCCAGGCAGGAGTGTATGTTGGCTCATGGAATCTTCTGGATGTTCTTCTCCTGCCGTTTGGTTGTAAACCCGCTGGACCGCGAGACTCCACTAGACGGCCCAGGTCTTCTTCTGCTGGAAGTAAGCGTCGAAACGGGCCTGGGCGTAGTCCTGGAACGGTTCAGAACAGGGACAGGAAAACACAAGTTTTTAGTGGTTCAGTCCAATCCAATCAACCCAACTTTATTTAAAAGCCTTCCTCTTGAGTTCATGACAGCACCGACCCATTTAAGGTTTTGAATGCATTAAAGAACCACATACATGGGTTTATTATATCAAGGCTTTTGGACTTTGTCAGGAACCTCAATTTCAACAAAACATTTACATAAAAAAGTTTCTTTAAATGATAAAATGCTTTGGTTGAAATTCTGACCTTTGTGTTGATATAGGGTTGGTTGGGACCCAGAGTCTTTGTGAGTCTTGGTGAGTCTGAGTCTTGGTGAGTCTTTGAGCCATTGTGAGTCTTTGCAAGTCTTGGTGAGTCTTGACTCTTTGTGAGTCTGTGAGTCTTGGTGAGTCTTTGCGAGTCTTGAGGAATCTTGATGAGTCTTTGTGAGTCTTAGTGATTGTGAGTCTTTGCGAGTCTTGTTGAGTCTGTGAGCCTTTGTGAGTCTTTGCAAATCTTGCCGAGTCTTGATGAGTCTTGGTGAGTCTCTGTAGGTCTTTATGAGTCTTTGAGTATTTGTGAGTCTTTATGAGTTTTTGTGAGTCCTAATCAGTCTTTGTGAGTCTTAATGAGTCTTTGTGATCAGTAACTGTGCTTATCGTCAGAGTTTGGAACAGCTGATGTGTCGCCCTGACCCGGCTCCATTCAACTCCTTCACTGAGTAAATATGACACTGATAACTATGGTGGGGGGTGGTGGTGGTAGGGGGGTGTCCTTCACTGTGGTCAGTGTGTTATGTAATGTGTCTAGTTTGTTTAAAGCGCTGACAGATAGGGCATACCAGATATGCAAACTGGATTGTTGAGAGGCGGGCCTGGATAATGGACCACAAACCCCAAAAGAAGTGGGACGCCAGAGCAAACCTGTAGATGAAAAAAAACCCATGAATATATGGACAGTTTCTGACCTGCACTCACAACCATAAATTTAAAAAAATATATATAGACCAAATCTATGAAAATAAAAAAATTAGACCCTCAGTTTAGACAACATTTATCAATATGACCATTATATGAACATACATAATGAGTGTGCAAAAGTAGAGTTGTATGTAACTGTAATGATGTGGTTTTAAGGTGGGGTTATGATGGTTACCTGTGTGGTTTTAAGGTGGAGTTACACTAGTTACCTGTGTGGTTTTAAGGTGGAGTTACACTGGTTACCTGTGTGGTTTTTTAAGGTGGGGTTATGATGGTTACCTGTGTGGTTTTAAGGTGGAGTTACACTAGTTACCTGTGTGGTTTTAAGGTGGAGTTACACTGGTTACCTGTGTGCTTTTAAGGTGGAGTTACACTGGTTACCTGTGTAGTTTTAAGGTGGAGTTAAGGTGGTTACCTGTATGGTGTTAAGGTGGAGTCAAGGTGGTTACCTGTGAGGTTTTAAGGTGAGTCAAGGTGGTTACCTGTATGGTTTTAAGGTGGAGTTAGGGTGGTTACCTGTATGGTTTTAAGGTGGTGTTAAAGTGGTTACCTGTATGGTTTTGAGGTGGAGTTACAGGGATTACCTGTGTGGTTTTGAGGTGGAGTTACAGTGGTTACCTGTGTGGTTTTGAGGTGGAGTTACAGTGGTTACCTGTGTGGTTTTAAGGTGGAGTTACAGTGGTTACCTGTGTGGTTTTGAGGTGGAGTTACAGTGATTACTTGTGTGGTTTTAAGGTGGAGTTACAGTGGTTACCTGTGTGGTTTTGAGGTGGAGTTACAGTGATTACCTGTGTGGTTTTAAGGTGGAGTTACAGTGGTTACCTGTGTGGTTTTAAGGTGGAGTTACAGTGGTTACCTGTGTGGTTTTAAGGTGGAGTTACAGTGATTACCTGTGTGGTTTTAAGGTGGAGTTACAGTGATTACCTGTGTGGTTTTAAGGTGGAGTTACAGTGGTTACCTGTGTGGTTTTGAGGTGGAGTTACAGTGATTACCTGTGTGGTT